>OZ035882.1:65078022-65192040 GCA_964034835.1 Muscina levida
AGGCATTCGAATGACTCAAAATTAAATTTTCGATATGCTGAGGAAAAAAAAGTAAAAACGCGTCTTTTATATCACCAACACGAACTTTAGCATGTCGTATGGTCCCAGGGGGAAGGGTAATAATATTTTCATTTCGAAATCTTCCACTTCGATGTTGAATTGGTTCATGTTGCCACACAAGGTCATCTTTTGAAACAAACATTGAATCAATATTTTCACTGGCATAATCGTTTGTTTGACTGGATGTATCATTTTCCTCAATATCAGAATCACTATCAGGAATATATATTAATCATCTTGAGGATCACTCTCGGGTTCGTATTTTCCCTCATTCGCTGCTACAAGAAAAATTAACGCTCCCATCACTTGCATTTAGAAATTCTTCAATTTCCTCATTAGAAATATAACACGGCTTAGACATTTTTATTTATTATTTTATTTTATGAATGCAAACACCTGTTTTACATGGTTCTTCTTCTTATCTGACACAAAGCTGTGCTGTAAATGTTAGTTTTCCAACCAAAAAGCCCATATGCATGAGTATTGCCATATGTGTCCAAAAACGACACATGAGGGTAGCCTTTGTAGCTTTTTGAATAAAATCTTTTAAAAACACTATCTTATATTGGAAACATTTTTATGTGTAAAATAACAAGAAAAACAAAGTCAAAAAATTGTATGAGATTTCAATTGACAGACAAACAAAAAAGACCCTTTTGTGGAATTTTTGACGCAAGGAGCATATAAAGGTTAAAGGAAAAGGGCGTATCCGGAGGAGAAGAGAGTGTAAAGATATCGAAAAGCACAGTGAAAGTGAAAGTTTTACCTTTAAGGACAGAGATGGAGCTCTAGAGGGGACATTTCTTTGCATTCGACAGTTCGAGAAGGACAAAACCCATTAGATTCCGTGGCTAATTTAAATATCTCTACTGATACGACGTTGCGGAATGAAACTAATCTACACGAAGTCGTTAGTGAAGATAGGCAACAATTTTCAACCAATTGGCCCATGCATTGAAATGAGGTTGACCTACCGATAAGCGAGTTGGTCTTTATTTCAAAAACCATATAGCGCTAACTTTAAGAAGGTGGATACAATTGTTTAACTTAGCTCCGCCGTAAATAAAAATAATAATGGGAGCCTGGAAATCAACCGCAACTTGTATGCATTTTAATCCTCTTTCGACCATCAACAATCTTGAGAAAAAATATCTTCCGGAAAATGTTTCTATTTGTCTTAATCAACTGCGCAGATATTTTCTCGTCACACAGATATTTTCTTATTCCCAAATTCCAATTAAAATTTAATGTAACTGCTTAGATGTCTACTGTCTTATACACCTCATGTGTTGTTGTTTTCAGAACGTCTAATACACATGTCAATAGTTTTGTTAGTTCGTTCCCTAGTATACATAGTTATATAACTTCGTTAATATTTCCTTTACCTTGCCGTATGCCCTCGTAGTAAATCAAGCTAATATTTTTTCATTCTTTACTTCCTTGACTACTGAGGTATCTTCAAAACATTTTTTTTTCAGGTACGATGACTAACTACACAGGTTTTTTCTCACTACTCAACCTCTCCTTCTTGTTACTATATCTGTTAAAAGGGTAAAATGTATACAGGATACCAGCAGTGTATACGTATGTGTGTGGTATATGTATGCGTAGTTTTATGTTGTAGTATGTTGTAGTTTTCCTCCCTGTCTTGTCGCTTTTGTTTATTTTATGTCTGGAAACAAAACTTTAGCTTTATTTTTATTTTGTGTTGCAACTTAATATTACTCGAGAAAATACGTGACTGAGATTACTTCGGTTGATGGTAAAACGAAATGATGAAAACTAATTCAAGTGTTGTAAAAGGACTTAATTGAATAATATAAAAATCAACAAGTTTTTTTATGTTTTTACTTTATACTATTGATATTCCCGCTTCTCTGTGTGTGTGGACATAAAAAGATTTCGAATTTATTGTTTTTAAAGGAAATATGGTATAAAATGTTAATGACATTTTACTACTACTGTTGCGGACCTGTCTTGCAATGTCATTTCATTAGATTGAGTTTTTAGGCAGTTGTGTCTCTTGAATCGGGACCGGCCGTGGCATAGCGGTTAGAACACGCGACTACCATGCGGAATATCACAGGTTTAACTTCTGGTTCCATTCATCTTTAAAAAAGAGAAAAATTTTCTTTCATTGTCGGCTCCCCTAGAATGTTGTCGACAGCAATTTCGCAGTATTAGTGTCGAGTCAATCGGCATGTCTAGTAATAGCTTCTCAAACAGTGACGTTCGCATTCGTCGATAAACAAGTAGGTACCGTTAGTTGTGAATCTAAAAATAGAAAGCGTGTTAATTCACAACAACGCGAGAAGCTATCCCATACCTCATTAATGGGGTGTAAAGGGAAATTAAGTTTTTTTAAGTGTCTTTTGAATGCTATTGGAAGAAGATGACGATGAACTTTTACTTAGTTGATTTTATAGTCGCAAATGAATTCTAAGAATTTAAGAATTTCCAGGATTCCAAGATTTACTGTGCATACCTGTCTTCTTCCTTTCTCACTCTGTTTAAAATTCCAATAAACATTATACAATTATGTGGCATATAAAATGTTAACTTTCATTATCTGCTACCCTTATTAAGTATTTACAAGTATATATGTGTGTGCATGTGTGTGTGTTTCATGGCGATGATATCCGGCATGAGAAAAACTACCAAACATTTAATAAATTACAAGTGTGAAGACCAAACACTAAAACCAGCAGCAGCAACAAGACAACAACATTTCTAACAGCAATAAAATCTGTGCGATAGAAAACGGAAGCAAAAGTACAAATGCACTACGGATTTATGCATGAACTTATTTCCTTTTAAGATGGGGAGGGCCAGTACAAAATATTGCCTGTAGTTTCTGTAGTGTTTGTTTTATATATTTTTAGACTGTTATTTTTTGTAATTCGCTACTAGATTTTATTACAACACATAAATCTTGATTTAAAGTAATAAAAGCACCTTATGTGCTTTATTTGTTAGTAAAGCAAAGCGCCCCTGTATAATGGTACTTAAATTATTAACATGTAAGAACATACATACGAAATGTAAATGTGATTCCCTCTCTCTATATTTCTTTAACACTCATGGCAGGTATCTATGGGGAGTGATAAACAGCAAAGTGAAGACGTTGTATATTAAATCTCTTGGAAGAGATGACGGTCGGGGAATCTGAAAAAAAAATAGATATGGTAACATCTAAATTCTAACATTCATCTAACTTCAACAGTATTTAAAAACATATACACTAGGATGTTCGTAAAATAGATGTTGGATTTTTGAATGTGCCACCCCCCACAAATGATAAGTCTTTGCAGATTTTAGGATAGCCAGAGTTTTCTAATTTGAGAATTTTGATTGTTATTCACCTGGGAATAAAACAGAAGTAGGTAACAGAAGTTACTGAAGCCCAACACATCGGTTTTCTCAGTGGCTTTAGCAGCCCCAAGTAACCACGATCGGGGCGGTGGCCTAATAAGCCACTCTCCTTAAACAAAACCAATTATTATGAAAACACGAAGAAAAGGAAAAAACAAGAACCCCGCTAACGTTATAAGGACCATGAATTACGGAATGGAATGTCCGAACTCTCTACAGATAAGGTGCCTTTATCCAATTGTCGGATGTCCTTGATAAATACAAAGCTGACATCACCGCCATACAGGAAATGCGATGGACGGCACAGGAATGCACACGTCGCAAGAACTGTGACATCTTTTATAGCTGCCATGCAGAAAGACGAATTTGGAACTGGATTCATAGTCGGCAAGAGACTTCAACTCTGGTCTCGCGGTTTAACCCTGTAAGCGACCGAATAGCCACAACTCGCATTAAGGCGATATATATTTGTGTACACGCCCCGACGGAAGACAAAGATGAGGACATTAAAGATGCATTCTATGAGCGCCTGGGGAAATATATGACCGCTGCCCTGCACATGACATTTACATTGTTCTAGGAGATTTTAATGCTAAAATAAAGGCTAACTGCATATCCCTTGATCAAAATACAAGAAACAAGATTGATCACGTGGTAATTGATGGAAGGCATGTCTCAAGCGTTATGAAAGTGTGTGTGATACTCGGTGCAAATATTGACTCGGATCACCACCTATTTGCAGCCAAGGTACGCATGCTCGTAAACAAACGCAAAGGAATCTAAGCATCACAAAACTGCATACCACCGAGGTTGTCTATGTTTACTTCAACCAACTCTCTCAATTACTTCTAACCAACACCGCTTATTTAAATGTACTTGACACCCAGTGGCACCGTATTGCGAATTCTAAGACGACTGCCGCAACGACAGTACTGGGTTATAAAAATACCCACCAAACAAGTCTTAGAAAAAGAAATGTATACTACATACAGGGGAAACTGCAACCAATGACAACGCGTGCTGTGACGCGTTATAATGAGAAGAGGAGGGAGATGAAATGCATATTTAGGCAGAAAAAGCGTACATGGAAGGAAAGAGAGAGCCAGGATATCGACAATTACATGGATTAAGGTGAAGCCCCGAATGCTCTAACAAAAGGTAAAAGCAAAGGTTTTGGACCAGGGATTCCCACCTGTAAAGACAGAGACGGAAATCTGGTCACGGACACTCAGAGTGTGCTGCAAAAATGAATGGAATACTTTCGATCTCTACTCGTTCCCCCAGGCACTGTCCACCACCGAGCCAAAACGAGATCAGCACGGCAATTGCACAGCTTAAAAACAACACATCTGCAGGGGCCGATGGAACGCCGGCAGAGCTTTTTAAAGCCGGCGGCGATGAACTGGCAACGTGCATGCACCAGCTCACAAACACAATTTGGCTCAATAAATGCATGCCCTATGTTTGGAGTCTGAGTATTCTACGTCCTGTTCTTAAGCAAGGCGATCCAAGTGTGTTTACCACTTATCGCGGGAAAAGCCTTTTACCTATCGCATACAAGGTTCTGTCTAGCCCATTTTAGCGCACCTGATTGAACCTTATCAGTGTGGCTTTAGACCTGGTAAATCCACGACCAACCAGATATTTATACTACGACATATCCTGGAGAAGAACCAAGAAATGCACATCTGTTTATCGACTACAAAGCAACAATCGCCAGTCCGATACGACATAAACTATTAGATGCTATTAGAGGCACAAATCTAATAGAAACATTTATTACCAAGTGAGGCATTAGACAAGGCCATAGTCTGTTATGGAGATGACCATGCGGAAGGCAGCAGTAAACACGGCTGGCACCATCTTTAATAAAAGCCACATGATGCTCGCGTATGGCGGATTTTTCAAGCATTGAGAAACTGTTGACAGAAGTGGATCAAGTGACAAATAAGGACAAAATCAAGTTATTTGTTTTAAAGAAAAACGAGTCTACTCGTTTGGGACGCTGCGTGAACGTTGACAACTATAACTTTGAAGTGCTAGATCATTTGTCTCCTTTGGCTCCGTCGTAAACAATAATAATAATGTCAGCCGGGAAATCAAGAGACTAGTATTGATGCTATATGCGCTGAGCAAGTGTTTTAATGAGTCCTCTCTCGACGAACGAAGATCCAACTCTACCAGAGTCTGATCCTACCTGTCTTGCTCTACAGCGCACAATCCTGGGTAATACACAAGCGGACCAGTCATAATCGTTAACTACTCACCGTTAACGTCGTCGAATAACCCACGAACTGTATGAGCTGTACAACGATATCGATGTAGTCAAGCTCGTTTAAATATACCGAAAGCGCTGACTTGGATACGTTGTACGAATTTTTAAAATATTCCAGCTCGAAGGGTCTTCGTCAATAAACTCAGGAAGGTGGTGTTTTAACTCTCAGATAGTACCTTCAAAGACCCTATTGGTACCCTCACAAAAACTGTCTAAATACACAGACCGGACTTGGCATAGTGGTTAGAACACGCGATTACCATGCGGGAGGTCCGTGGTTTGATTCTCTGCTCCAGTCATCTACATTTTTCTTTCATTGTGGGTCCCCTCGATGTTGTCGATGACAGCAACGTCGCAGTATAAGTGTCGAGTCAACCGGCATGTCAAGTAAAAGCTTCTCAAACTGTGACGGTCGCATTCGTCGATAAACAATTAGCTGCCGTTTGTTGTGAATTTAAAAATAGAAAGCATGTTCATTCACAACAACTCGAGAAGCTATCCCATACCTCAATCATGGGGTGTAAAGGAAATTAAGTTAAGGTTTTTAAGTATAGTATTTAACATTATACATTTGTTGGATGTAACCTTTTTTGCAGTTTCTCTATATGTCTTGCCTAACCATGCGACCGAAAGTCGTAAGGGTGAGAGTATTTATCAGTCTAAAAAAAAAAATTCACTCCCCCCAAATACGCCCTTAAATGGGAAAATAATAGTGAAAATGGTCAATGAGGCCCTGGTGAGGTCAAAAAAGCGGCCCCTAGTGCTAGTGCTCAAATTAAAGATGTTTGCGAGGCGAATTCAACAGAGTTATTTTTAAGACCTTGCGGAAACTCTTGTGTCCTTGTGATGGTAGTCAAATAAGAGAAATTTTGGAGACGAATCCAGTTGTGTAAATTTAAAAAAAAAAAAAATAGGGAAATTAGGGGAAAAACGTTAAAGCACGTTGCGCCGCTGGCTACGTGTGTTAAGAAGGATAAGACTGTGCGACAAATGGTTAGGGGCAGTAATCAGCGGGTTTTCAGACTTCGGGGAAAAGTTATGCTGGGTCGAGTCTGGGAATTGAGATATATCGATTTAAAGTTATTAAGTATCATATAGTCGAATTTGTCACGTCATATTTCCAAAATTGTTGTTGGATTGATTTGGCTCTGATTTATTACTGAGAACTGTGTTAAATTATATGTAATTACCTCAAAGGACATGAACCTGTGGTCTACATTTTAGCCGGGCTATTTTTCGTTTTCTTATTAATGTTAAAATCATCAAAAAATCTTTACCAATATGATTTATATTTTGTATCACCGTATTTTTATCTTAGATGGTAAGGTAAAATTAAATATTTCTCTGAATTTGCATAGCATTAATACTCGCATAGACAAAAACTTAACTCATTAAATATTTTTTTCAATAGTGAAAGCATCATCATTTCATGAAAAGCCTGCTTGTTAGTACTTCCGGCAACTCTTTCCGTGACGATTTCAAAGGTTCTACAATACCAGCATATTTCCTAAACTAATATCACCATGCGCTATAAGTCACAAAGCAATGAAATACAGCCATCATCCTGGAACATTTCGTTTTAATTAAAGAAAATATTAATTTATTTTAATGATGTGTGAAAACTGCTGAATTGGTTTTCAATGGTATATGAAGTGATGATGGAAAATAGCAAATAAGAATTTAGTTGCCAAATAAATAGTATTATGAAAAAAATTTGCGTTAGCTTTAAGGTATTAGAGGCGAATTTACAATTGCTCCTGCATGCATCCTTTCAACTAGAAGCCTAACACATTTTAAGATATAATTGCCTTAAAATGCCACAGCAATTTAACGCATTAATTTGGCATAAGCGCAGTATGTCTGTCTACCTGCATGAGAGTACTCTGCAGGCATAGCAATAATCTCATTTGTCGTCAAATGGGTTGGTCAGTATGTGCTGGTCACACAATCGCGTTCCCGTAGCACAATGGAATCTTTTGCGAAATCCCATGGTGAAATTGCATACCCAGCATACTCTAATGTTTGCCTTTGCTTGCGGAATGTTTGATGAAGCAGAGGCTGCTGATTCTCAATTCGGCTGATATCATCCTTTTGTTAATGCGTTTAAGCAAGACATGTAATGGGAGCTGGAGAAAGAACCACGCCATTCTTAGTACACATTTTGTGGTAGGATTATACAGAATTACCTGCGGGAATAAACCACCTGAATGTTCACAGTGCTTGTAAGGTTTTGTAATGAGGATGGCCGGGTCATGTGTACATAGTGTGCGAAGCTATATTACCGGGCAAGAATGACTACTTGGAAACTTCATTAAACTGTATGTAGTGTGCATACAACTTACAGCGCATTGGTAGTTGCAGTAAAAATGTTAATGATTGTGAGATTTTATATGGTGTGTGCCTGTGTGTGTGTGTGCTAAAGTTACATTTCGGTCTCAGGTGAAAACTGCAAAACTTTAATGTGTTTGTTAGCCAAAGTGAATGTTAGTTACTGTTGTGTTGTCAATTCATGGGTATGCCGATAGCTTGTAAAGCCATTAGAACGTTGACCACATGAATGACTGAAAAATATGATTTAATGTTTGTTTTAGCGTGACTCGTTTTGGAGAACTTAAATGTGTAAAAACGAGGGTCTACTGAGTAATAAAAAACAGTCATGTATTATTGGAAGTGGTTTTTTTGTTTTTCTAAATATTCTCTGTGAAGATAAATGCACTTTTGCATGCACTCAAGTTATTTTCGAAGGACTTTTTCCACTCTGATTGAAACACCAGCAAAACATAGTTTTGAACGCTTCAACAGATACTTCGAGCGTCGAAAAACGTTGACCACGCATTTTTGTCTTGATGTGAGGAAATAAAAAGAAGTAATTGGATGTTAAATCAGGGCTGTACGACAGATGAGCCACCATTTTGATATATTGAAGAAGTCCTAAAAGGGTTTGTAGCCAAACGCAAAGCAAGCTAGACATTGTAAAGGCGCTTGCCACCGATATAGCCAATGCCTCTTCCAACCAACTCTCTCAATTATTGCAAACAAACGCCCCTTATTCCGATGTTCCCAACATATAGTGAAGGCATATTGCGCATTCTATGTTCGTTGTTGCAACGAGCGTTCTTGCTCATTCAATGTTCGATGTTGTAACGAGCGTACTTGGGTTTGAAACCCACACTCTTTTTTGGAGTAAATGACGGCTTACATACAACAATGCAGCCAATAGTATTTCGTGCGCATTTTTCTTACTCTGCTCTTTCCCGAAGGCAGCACAAGTGACGACATCTCCCCACTCTTCGACGACTAAGTAAATTCTCAACCACCGAGACAAAACGATATTATCACAAATCAGCTTGTCTTATGACCAGAAAAATCCACGCCCGATCAGATACCCAAAACCCATGAAATGCATATCGGCACTTACCATCATATTATCAACTACAAAGCTTTATTCGACAGACCGACACGGCTGAAACTATTGTGTGACATGGATAAATACGATATCCCCGCAAAGCTGATATTGAATATAGGCAAAAATCTGAAGATAAAGCTGACCGCGGACTAAATGATGTTCCTGCGGTCTTTTCAAGAAATGTGAAAAACTCGGCAGAGCTGGGACTGGTGATAAATGAAGACAAAACATAGTTATTTGTTTCAAAAGACCCTATATTATTTTGGACGCAGCATGGTCTTTTCAAGCAATGGGAAACACTCGGCTGAGCTGGGACTGGTGATAAATGAAGACAGAACATAGTTATTTGTTTCAAAAGACCCTATATTATTTTGGACGCAGCATGACCTTGTCTTCACCGTAAAAAAAATAAAAATTTCAGTTTGGAAATGAAGAGACAAGTACTGGTCGTAAACCGCTGCTTAATGACAAAGTAATCCCTCAACGAACAAAGTTCCAAATATACTGGTTACTAATCCTTACTGTCTTGCTCTACAGAATAGAATCCTGCTTATTAACTCAAACGGATCAAACTTTTCTTTGAGAGAAAACTTCCCAAACCAGTGGGAAAGTTTCAGTCTGGAAAACCCACTTACATATACCCTCCAATCAGAAAAACATAAAATTTTCTAGTATATTGATATTATTACTTCTGGGAGGTACCAAAAGGGGCATGGCTGCATTTGGACAAATCATCGATAACGGCTATTCCATTAGAGTATGAACCATTAGCTGTATGAGCAATATAAAGACTTGGACATAGTAAAGCGCGTCTAAATAGACCGGCTGGGACATATTGTACGAATGGATCAAAATGGCTCCACTCGAAAAATCCTCGACATAAAACTCGAAGGATGGCGCATGAGGGGCCACCAAAAATTTGTTGGATGGAGCAGGTAAAAAAAAACTTAATTTCCCTTTACACCCCATGAATGAGGGATAGGATTGCTTCTCGTGTTGTTGTAAATTAACATCCTTTCTATTTTTAGATTCACATCTAACGGCACCTACTTGTTTATTGACGAATGCGAACGTCACTGTTTGAGAAGCCCGATTGACTCGACACTATACTGCAAAGTTCCTGTCAACAATATTAAGGGGGCCGGCTATGAAAGAAAAATGTAGTTGACTGGAAGCGGAAATTTCACCAGACATCTTCCGCATGATAGTCGCGTGATCCAACCATCATACCACGTCCGGCCCCCTATCTACGGAGCGCAGAAGTCCAAAGCGTGCGGCAGTTGATAAATGAATATCTGTTGTTCCTGGCAAAATAAGCAGAAGTGGGCAATAACGTCGAAGAAGGTATTAGTTTAAAACAAACCTACTGCATGATACAGATTAAAATATAGCTTAACCTTCGTTGATTAACATGATCCCATCCCTTACGAGTCCCCCTAAAATTCCTATCTGCGTCCATTGTTGTTGTCAGATTTTTACACCATTTGCGTAGTGTGGACATTCAATAGACCGTTTATCAATTGCTATGCATGATGGGACATGCAGGTAGACTAACTTGATTTTGAATTTGAACATGATACCTTTGTTAAAACATTTCCATGTTTAAGTTAAAACAATGCAAACTTCCTATGTACGCGTATTTTTATTCTCTCTCTCACCATCGGAGGCTATTGTAACTCGCCTCAACACAACTACAAATTAGATGTGATTTCTCGTTTAAATTTATCAACAATAAATTTACTGCCAACTTAAATAGTCTGATTTTATCTGGGATTACGTTTATCCTTCACAACAATTTGAGCATATGTGCAATGTTCTCTGTAGGAGTAGGCCATTCATCTTCCGTTTAATGACCACGAGTTTGGTTTTCACAAACGCACTATCATGTTGTGATATTGGCCCCATGAGTTGGTTGTGGTCATACCGACAACCTATGTATATCTGCCTGTAGAAATAAATCTACGGTCTGCAATAGGTAGCAGCTGTGGTTGTTGCTGTTGTCATAGTAGAATTTTGTCATATCATATTTAGTTGAAAACACGATGTGGAGCTGCGGTTTGGCCTGGCAGTGAATACAAATATTGGTTTCATGTTGTCATATTTTCCAACCTACATATGTGTTGCTATATGCTGATCTTATATACCTATGACATTGCCTATACATGTGGCGATGTGTAGGGTGTTGTGTAAATATAAGTTAATTTAGAAAAACTCATCTCATGATAGTTTATGATAGGTCGGTTCATAGTTTATCGCACATAATTGTGGTTAAATTCACAATATTATTTGTGAGCACCACTCAGTTACATAGCTTCAAATTATATGATCGAAAATACAATTTAGGCAGTGCATTTAGTTATATGCATTTGAATTGGTTGACTTAGTTATAGGTATTAAACGAAAAAAAAGCGCTAAATACAATTCTATCAATTAGAAAAAAACGTATAAATATAAGTTAAAGGAAATCTTTACACACTGCCTAATGACGATTTCAAACGTCAACTATTTGAGAAGCTTTCACTAGACACATACGGATAGCGCGACATACTCGTAGTACATCACAGAAAGATGACCATAGTTTGCCGAAATTGAGATGGTTTAACCAAGAGTAACCACCATTCCACGGTCAGTAACTCTGCGACAATTGTTACTATTCCACATCATTAAAATATATCAGACACGCCCTACCTGTCAGTATACCTTAGTGAAGTTGCTGTAGTGGTTTTATATTCATATACTGTACATATGCTATACATATACACGTATAGTTAGTGGTATGCGAATAAAGACAAACAGTCCATTGACGTTTTATTAACAAAAAAAAATGTTGAACTTTGAAACATTACCCTTTGAATGCAATAGTGAAAAAATATAGAAAATATTTAAAAAATTATATGTTGAAATGTCCTCCCTTATGCAAAAATAAAATGTGTATTATTCGTTCAGAATAAACAATAGCCACATAGTCGGGATATATAATATTTCTTCGACAGCTTGAACAGCAAAGCAAAAAGGAATGGAAAACGAGACGTACAACAACAATACAGTCATCGTTTTTTCCTCATTCAGCCGTCAAATTCGTTGGTTATATTGCCAGTTTGTTTCGACAAATTGATTGATTAATGTTTGGCCAGAACATAGTGCTCCATGTAGACACTCAACCTTACAAAGCGCCATAAGTGACCAACTCCGCCAAACTGTGAGACTTGAAATGGAATTTAACGAATATCGAATGAGCCGGCGACACTAACTAAGTTGTATTCACAGCAAAAAAAAAAAACATAAACAGAACCATCAACAACAGTGCTTTTTTAAAAAAAAGAAGCCATTAAAAAACGAAATATAGCAACGGTCCGGCAAACAACACCAATGTATGATTAACTGCCTACAGAAACAACATGAAACCAATAACTTTTCTTTTTGTATTTTTTTTTTGTGCGAGCAACGCATTCGAATTTTCGCTTCGTATATAGACAGACAATGTAGCACCAACACATCCAACAATAGCACAACCAATTCCATGAGTAATACCAGCACCACCATCGTTCAGACCACCAAGGGATTGACTGTTGATGGTGTTACTGCTGTGTCAGGATCTGTTGTTGATGTAAAATTGGCCTAAAGTCGTAAATTGTACGCGGAAGATTCAACTTTTTTTTGACGCTGATTGCACTTTTGGTTTCGCTTTAATGTAATTGAGAATAGAGGTAAATGTAAAACAAATTTTTATGGAAGGAATATCAAAGAAAAATCGTTATTAGAGAGATATGAACTTTTCGCGGGGAAAGTGTAAAATTATGAGAAAATTTTAGAAGAGATATTGTTCAGAATATGGTTAGTTTGGGCATTACATATTGCAAAAGTTATACAAATCAGACTACACAAAAAATTTTTGCGTACTTCTTCTTCTTGCAGCAGCAACAGAAATTCATCTATCAGTAGCCGCACGTAGAATAGAATTCCAAGCGCTTCGGTCTTTGCGCTCCGTAGATAGTTAGTCACACCACGCTTGACTACGTTGATATCGTTGTATAGCTTATACAGCTCGTGGTTCATTCGACGACGATACTCGCCGTTAAAGATGATGGGTCCAAGTTATGAAAAAGTGTCTGAAAAAGTTTTAAAGGCGTCTTGTCTACTGGATAAACCACCGCCCGAATATATCGCGTCATATGTGTTGTGGCATATGCGGACGACGTCGTCACTTCGATAGGGGGAAAATTTCTACCAACGATGTGCAACCTTTTGCAAACTGCTCTTGGAAAGTTGCTACGATGGGATCTGATTTGTGGATTGAGGACAAACCCCGTAGAAAATGGAATTGTTTCTCTTTACCCGTAGATAGAAGGTCAAGGACTTCAGGCCAACGAAACTGGTAGATGGACTAACGCCTTTGGATATCAGCCTCCGTTGTATGCCGGTACATTGCGTAATCTCTCGGGGAATGAATCTGCGGACTTATTGGCCAGAGAAGGCTGCACTATGTGAGAACATGACTTACTGTCACATGTGTTACCATTTTAGCTTAGTGGAGGAATGTATAAGCAAAGAGCCAGAATAGTTTGGATCTCCAGAGCCGTCTGTATAACTGCTAAATCGCTGTAGTCCGAATACAACAGATAACGATCGGAATAAATGTTTGACCTGTGTAGGAGTTTATTGAAACTAGTATGTGAAATTCTAACTGGCTAATACAATATAAGGTACCCAACGGGAAAATGGGTTAGATTTATGGCGGACTAATGTCGTGTGTGTGAGGAAGTCGAGGAGTTCGAAAGGGGGGAACATCTTCTGTAGCTATCACGCTCTAGCCCGTACGAGGCTAAGAAACTTTAGGCAAGTAGCAAAAGTTTGTTTTTTCTGTCGAAGTAAGTTTCTTAATAGGATTCATGCGGTGCCTTCCATGATTAACTGGGTACATCTTGTAATGGATATCCTCCATCTTCTCTCCCTCGGTTATATAATCCAGACCATACAATTTCTATACTGCTCACTTTATTTTCCTATCTCCTTCAACTTGTATCGGCCAATTGCAATGGATCAACCAGATCTCACATGTCCTTAACCTAACCTAACCTAACCTAACCTATAAATCGCGACAATAATCAATCTTCCTAATATTTTCCATATCGTATCTAAAATACATACATACATAATGGTCTTTATGATGATGGAGATGCCGGGTGTCCCTTTTTCTAGCTAATAGGCACTAGCTGTAGTCTTGTCCAAACCTCTGGAAATACACCTTATTTCAGACACTAATTTTGTGTGGTCAGTATATTTTTTGGCTTATTATTGTCAATCTCTATCATAATCTCTGCGGGTCTAATGTCGAGGCCAGGTGCCTTGTAGGGTCCAAGATTAAGCTCAGCTGTCGTCAGTTAATTGGCTGTAAACAGAATGAGCTCAATAGTGTTTGCAGCTTCTAAATGTTTCTTGTTTTATGGTTCTCACAATTCTCTCTATTGTCATCTCATTCATTTGTTCCAAAGATTTCTTTGCGCTCAGCTTCCTTGTGAGAGTTTTATACACAAGACCATAAGAGTCATTGTTAGTATCTTCGCGGAGTGCTAAAAAAATTTGACGCTTGCTATTACGTAAAGTTTTTTCGACTGTTTGACTCCAGCTGTTCCTCTGTGTCTTGCTTTGGGACCCCATCGCTTACATCGGTGTCTGTTGCACCTGATAGCAGCGATGTTACCAACTCCAACAGTTGGGGTGAGGCAAAGAATTTCGTATTTCGAAGAAATATTAATTTCCTTAAAATAAGTCTTTTTGTATGGTAGGTACAAGGGTTGGAGCTATGCTGGTTTTTTCAGATCTCAAAATTTTGGAAAATTTTAATACTGGCCAATTTTTACAAGGTTCTGTGAAAGTTTACTCAAGATAGTAGTAGTGGAGTCTAATAAAAGCTTCTCCACTCAGCTGATGTTCGGGTTCTTCATTAAATTGGAGGCCCTGTTATGTGAGTCTAAAAATTAAGCGTGTTAACATCTCAAAATCGAGAAGCTCTCACATATCCCATTGATGGGATGTAAAGGCAAAATAAGTTAAGTAAGTTAGTAAGATACGATTTGAGACATGGTCATCAACAAATACATCAAGAGTATTAACATTCATCATAGATCAACAGAAGTCTACCCACTGCAATATGCAAATTAGTTATCACATTAAATATCATTACGTCAATAGAATTAAATATTAAACTAAAAAGGGGCCAACAACGGAAATTGTAAGTACAATAAACGGTGTTGTTATACTTATATTTAAATTTTTCCTTATTTTAGTTGGATTTGAACAGTGAAATTTGAAATTTACAAACACTCGCAAATGGAAAGTTATTATAAATCAAAATTGGATACTAACAATTTTATTTAATTACTTAACAAAAGTAGTGTTTTTTTCTGTGCAAATAAACCTTGTTGTTATTATGGACAGAGGTAGTAATTTTGGAAGTTATTTTTTTGCTGGATATTTTAAAAATTTATGCTCATTACTCTCAATTATGTTCTCTTTGTTTTCATTTGTAGGTGCCCCGCTTTTGTGGTCACATCTTTAATGAACTATAACGTTTAGTACCACTGCTCTAAGGAACTTTCTTTGTACGTCATTATACTACTATCACCTACAGGTGTCTCACAAAATCAAATTACAACGTCAGCTCCTTCATTGTCGTCGTAATGCCTTTAGATGCTGCTCAAAGGATGTGACAATCATTTGTTTTGTACGAATTGCCATGGTGTTGTTTGACAATTCGTACAACTAATTTAACAATAGATTGACGGGCACAGACCGTTTCGTAGCATTATCTTTAGCGTTGTCTACCTTTGGTGACGTTACTTTACTCAGGCCGCTGTCTTAAGTAGAATTTTTTTCTTTGTGTCACAGGAAGTTTTCAAATTATAAGGAAATTTATTTTTTAAGTTTGTGCGTGTTTGGTTGAAGTTATGAGGAGCTGAAGCACGAAACAATGTGTGGACAGTGGGGTCAAAAGGAAGCAGAATTTATACAGCAGCGTAGGATATTACTTAAGACCGATTCAACCCAATGCGCAGAATTTTGGCCTCTTGCATTCAACAACTTGGGGAATTTTACACCGGGGTAAAGGCATACACAATTCTATTTGAAGAAAAATTTAAGGCAGTCAAATAAAATTTTGTTAAGGCGTTTCTGTTCGTTCTCGAAGACAGCATAAGTAACGAAATCATGCCAATCATTGACCATGGAGCAGATTGTCCATCACAGAGCCAAAGCGTGATCAGCATGGCAATTAAGATCAACAATGGCGAGAGCCGCTGGACTGCCGGCAGAGCTTTTTAAGGCCGCTGCTATGAGCTGGCAACGTGCATGAAGCAGCTCATAAATACGGTTTGGTTAAAGAAATACATGCCCAATGATTGAAATCTTAGTGTTATATGTCCTGTGCTTAAAAAAGGCGAACCAAGTGTTTGTGCTAACTAGAGCGGGATTAAATTCTTGGCCATCGCATACAAATTCCTATCTATTGTGTTATGTGAAAGACTAAAGCCCATCTTACCGAACCTAATTGGACCTTATCAGTGTGGCTTTAGACCGGTAAATCCACAAACGACCAGATATTCATATTACGTCAAATTCTGGAGAAGGCCCAAGAAATACGGTCAACACTTTCCATCTGTTTATCGATTGCAAAGCTGTAGTCGACATTCCGATACAACATAAACTGTAAGATGCTACGGCTATGTTTGGTTTCCCTAAAAATCTGATATGATAATGTGGTATGACACTGACCTACACAAAGTTTTTAGTGAAAATATGCAAAAATCTGACGAAGACATTTTCTACCAAGTGAGGCATTAGACAAGGCGATAGTCTGTCATGCGATCTCTTTAACATCACAACGGACATTATCATGCTGAAAGCTGTACTAAGCACGACTGGTATCATCTTTCACAAAAGTCGCATGAGGCTCTCCTATGCCGTTGATTTAGATATTTGGGCACTGACTGCGGGATATTACAGCGTCCTTTTTTGAGCATTAAAAAGCAGTCAGCAGATGTAGGTCTGGTGACAAATGAGAACAGAACTAAGTTACTTGTTTCCACGAACAATGAGTCTACCCGTTATGAACGTTGGGAACAATAACTTTGTAGTGTTAGATGATTTTTTCTACCATGGCTCCGCCGTAAACAAAAATATGAAAGTAAGCCAGGAAATCATGAGATGTGTATTGATCGAAGCTGCTGTTACTATGCGCTAAGCAAGCTGTTACTATGCGCTAAGCAAGCAATTTAATGACAAAGCCCTGTCTTGACAAACAAAGATCGAATTCTACCAGAGACCGATCCTACCTATCTTGCTCTACAGCGCAGAATCCTGGGTAATGACATCGTTATCGGATCGATTTATTCCGAGAGAAAAATACTTCGCAAAATAAATGAACCCATCATCGTTAACAACGATTACCATCGTCTAATGAACCTTGAGCTATGTAACGACATCGACGTATTCAAGCGCGTTCAAACAGATTGAATGCGCTGGCTTGCCCACATCGTAAATGATCCAGCTCGAAAATGCTTCGGCAATAAACCGGCTGTGGCATAGTGGTTACAACACGCGACTACCATGTGGAAGATCCCGGGTTCGATTCCCGCATCTAGTTATCTACATTTTTCTTTCATTGCCGGACCCCTCGATGTTGTAGACAGCAATGTCGCAGTGTGCTGCCGAGTCAATAGGTCTGTCTGGTAAAAGCTTCTCAAACAGTGACGTTCGCATTCGTCGATAAACAAGTAGGTGCCGTTTGTTGTGAATCTAAAATAAAAAGCGTGTTAATTAAAATCAACGTTAGAAGCAATCCCATACCTCATTCGTGGGGTGTAAAGGGAAATTACGTTTTTTTAGGATCAGATGGATTAATTATTTTCTAAGCTTGGTTTGATGAACTATGTAGCTCTGGAGGGCGAAAACCCGAAGCGCTTAGAATTATTTTCTATGTGCGGCTACTGATGGGTGAATTTCGGTTACTGCTGCAAAATAAGAAGAAGAAGAATCAGTTGCATATGTGAAGGTTTTTTCATTGTTTAGCAGAATTGTAGCTAAGACATTAATAGGAAGTTTCTGTTTCTATTTCTATGTGAAATGTGGTTGGGCTAATTTTATCGAATGAAAACTTCCAAAAAATTGTATTTATCGACTTTTTCTCAAATTTGTCTCATCTGTGATAACTAGAAAACTGTTTTTTGCTTATAATAGTATACTGAACAAATAGTATACCCAAATAGTATACTGAACAAATGTAGCGAGTTACATGTGTAATGGCCACAATGTACAATAGGCCACATTTATTTGTAAGGACAACAATTTTTCGATATTGTGTCATCGATTTTTCGGTAGCAAAAAGTTGCACTACGACATTTAAAAAAAAAAAATAGATTTTATAGGCGCCCAAATTTTATTATTTATTTTTACTTTTTCTCAACTTTTATTTTTACGGTTTTTTTAGTATGTAATAAACAAAATCGGCTGATTTAATTTTTCTTAAATATCACCCTTCCATGATGAAATTGTACGCTAAAAAAGCGATAGTAGTTTTTCCAAAGAAATGTTTTGTTGGATATTTAGACGAGTTTTTTTTATCGAATAATTGTTTCTTTCTCGAATGTACAACGTATGAGTAATATAAATTGTATGCGGACTTTTATATTAATCATACGCAAATCGTTCCAATATTATAGATTTATGGTGTAATAACACAGTACAACAGCCAATCTCACTTCATTCTTCAGCAAAATCGTAGAGAACGCCAAACTCTTTGATTGTTTTAATATGTCGACCTAGTACCTTCACCCTGACTTGGAATTTCTCCATTCCACCAAATGTTGCCTTTAATTCTTTTGCAGTTTTCTAATGCTTGTAAACTTTTATTAATTCTTTTGGCAGTTTTCTAATGCTTGTAAACTTTTATTACTTGTTTGGCTTCACCCCCAAAAATATTCTTCAAAAATTTTCGTACTCGAGTACACATTTTGTGTTTGCCTCCATTACATTAAAACTACAATAGCTATCCATGTCCTTTTGCTCCAACATTTGCAACTATCACAAAATTTTTAGTAACCAATATCTACGTCTACATCATTTTGTGTGTGTGTATTTCAATTGGTTCAATTGAATGGAATCAAACATTTATTGTATATTTTGAACAGACATTAGTTCTGATTCATTAGGCAATTATGTATGTAAATAATTTCTTTTGTTCGGATTACACAATAATATTTTTTCATGAAACCGTTCGAAGATTAGGGTTGAACAATAATTGCATCAATGTTGCAGCAAATGCTTGGAGTAACCACAATGTCATATTAGAAATTTGGACAATGTTGTTGTTAGAAGTAAAGATAAGTAAGAATATATCACTAACCAAAGCAACATTTGGTTACCGATAGTTTGCCAGAAGATTTGTGTCATAAAAATAAATGAAAATTGTTTCAAAAATGTTTCTTTGAAGCTGACCAACAACCATTACGAATTAATACGTATGTGTATATGTGTGCAAATTTTTTGCCATAAGATAATTGTGATGAAATACAATAATAATCACCAAATGCAACGACTCATAGTTAACACATCATATAATTTAGCAGCAATTTCTTAACAATACAAATATGTATAATTCCATACATTTTGTGCCACAAATACACACGTTTAACATTCAATTTACTTCAAGTTTTATTGCAGCTTACCTAACCAATGCCATAAACCATTATTACAAACAATATTGACATTTATAAGAGAAATGAACTCAAGTACTTTATCTTCATCATGAAATGCTGAATTTATGGCAAACATTATCCTGCGATTTCTTGGTAGCTGCTGAGTTGCTAATGAATGTAGCACCAATTATGCCACGCACACACCATTTCCAGCCATGATAATCAACAGCATCATGCTGTTAAATGCTGTGTAAATGGCGGCAAATTACGAGTCTCATTAATAGTGATAACGACAGGAAACGGAAATAAAAATCTAGTATGCGAGTTGTGCTTAGCGTAGGGCAACAAAAGCAACATATTAAGGTTTATCATACCCACACAATGGTCGTGGCATGGCACAGAGAAATATAACAAAAACTCAGGTGTATGTATATCTATACAGTTATAATGATGCGGGTTGATCATAGCACGCAAAATTTTGGTAATAAACTTGAAGACAATGAAGCCGTACAAATTTCAGATATAACGCGCAGAAAATATGTGTTTAATATCAAAGTAAAGTTATTTACTTTTTTATACTGGTTAGCTAGTGTGGCAGAGTGTTATGCGTATTAATAACACTATGACGTTTATAACTGTTTTCCAAAACAAGAATCCCATATCTTAACTTTTCTGTTCTAATATGTAATTTTTCTCGTCTCTTTCAAGTTTTTCACAATACCTTTCGTACTTCTTGAATAAAGAACTACAATTGCCATTTTTTTGCACATTGTTCGGTTAACAACACTACAGCTGTCTTAGTGGCGTCGCCAGAATCAAGAAACCATTTTCGCCCGCGGTGGCCTAAAAGGCACTCTCCTTCTATCCTTACAAACAAAAACTATTACTGAAAAAAAATAAGTGAAATGACAATGACGTTTTCTAAATGCTTACTGTTTACATCATCATACCAAGTACTCCCACTAAAAGGCGCAAACACCATTTCTTTCAGTGCAATATCCCCATAGTAGAGTTTGCATTCAATAGATTGATTGCTTTTTGTCCAGTTGCAAAATGCAATGTCAGCCAGTTATTGCGTCGCCAGTTCAACGGAAAAATGAGGCAGGAAATTAAATTAGGCTGATTCTCGAATGAGTTGATGTCGACTAATGAACGCAAAATGAAATGAACGAAACATATACTCGCGGCCAAAACAGCAAGTAGTCAGAATTATTCTCACTGCAAACAGCACGAATGTGGGCAACAACCAACAACATGTGGAAATACAAAAGCAACAATGAGGACAACATTGAACAATTAACTGCCTACAAGGGAAAAAACGCCACACGAAGCAGTAATTTTTCTTATTTTGCATATTTCGTGTGAATTTTTTTCTTCTTCTCAATATTACAATCGAAAGTTCTGAAGGATCAACTTTGAAGCAGTGTCGCAGCCAATGTTACCGCCATTATCGAGGCCATCGACAAGTTATTGCTGTGGCTGTTGTTGTTGCTTTTGCCTGTTCTGCATAAATGACCAAAAGTCGTAAATAAATGCGACATTTTCTTTTCTTAAGTTGATTGCATGTTTGTGTTGGTTTAATGTAGCTTAACATTATTTAAGAAAAAGTCCGAAGAACCCAAATTAACACAATAACCATTGACAGGAAAATGCCATTTGGGTATTGAGGATTAACGGCTGACAAAGAAATGTTGAAACTTTGATCTGTGACAGACGGTTATTTCACTTGCATGCCGAGAGCTGCTGGAATTTTCAATAACACTATGCAACAAAATGTCGACATTAGTATTCCCACAATGTTTGTCATACCCTCAACCATAGGGAGAAGTGTTTATTAGAGTGGGACATTTCGTATGAATTTTAAAAAAAAAATTAACAAGAAACTTTTCGTATTGGGGAAAACCCACAACACGGACCACAACAGCCCTGGAATCACCCTAGAGGGTTTATATGTATGGCCGACCCAATGTTATTTTTTCTCTTAACATTTTTTACAAACATACCTACCTCATCTTTACCCCCTAAGGAGGCTCCCATACAGAAATTTTTTTTTAACATTTGCCCCCACCGCTCTTACTGCCCCGTAGTCGCCCCTAGATTAGTCAAATATATGACCGTCCCCCAATAAACATATCTACCCTCTAACTTCATAGAAAATTTGTATACCCTTCACCATGCGCACGAACGGAGTGAAGGGTATATTCATTTTGTTCTTCCATTTGTAACGCCCATAAGGAGGCGTGGTAGGTATGACAATATATATATATATATATATATAAATGATCAGCATCGAAATCTGAGTCGATTTAAAGGTGCCCGTCTGTCCGTCTGTCAGTCCCCGCGATTACAGCAGTAATTTAAGAGCAATCAAGCTAAAATATTGTACGCAAGTTTTGCGGCCCTGAATGGAGGTTGAGCTCTAAGATGAGCCCGATTGTTCAAAAACTACTCCCACCTTCCATACAAACTCCCCCTATTTGGGGTATCCCTACGATTACAGTTTTAGTTTAAGGGCAATCAAGCTGAAATTTTGTATGCAAGCTTCCCTACACCAAGTAAGGGTTGAGTAGTAAGATGAGACCGATTGTTCAAAACTACTCTCACCTCCCATACAAAATCCCTCTTTTTGGGGGTTTCCGTATTTCAGTCCTCGCGATTACAATAGTAGTTTAAGAAAATCAAGCCGGAATATTGTATACAAGGTTTGCTGCCCTAAATGGAGGTTGAGGTCTAGGATGAGCCCGATCGGTCAAAAACTACTCCCACCTCCCATACAAACTCCTCTTCTTGGGGTCTGTCCCTGCGTTTACAGCAGTAGTTTAAAGGCAATCAAGCTGAAATTTTGTATGCAAGTTTTCCTACACTAAGCGAAGGTTGAGTAGTAAGATGAAACCGATCGGTCAAAAACTACTCCCACTTCCGATACAAAATCACTCTTTTTGTAGTAATTTAAGAGCAATTAAGCTGAAATATTGAATGCAAGCTTACCTACTCTAAGCGGAGGTTGAGTATTAATATGAGACTGATCGGCCAAAAACTACTCTCACCTCCCATACAAAATCCCTCTTTTGGGGGTGTCCGTATGTCAGTCCCCGCGATTACAGTAGTAATTTAAGAGCAATAAAGCTGAAAGCTTGAAAGCGGAGGTTGAGTATTAAAATGAGAACGATCGGTCAAAAACTACTTACACCTCCCATACAAACTATCCCTTTTTTGGGTTTGTCCCTGCGATTGCAGCCGTATTTTAATAGGTATATAGTTGACATTTTGCGCAAATTCAATATTTAAGCGGAGACTACTTTTTAAGATAAGCAATGTTGGTCAAAAACTATCCCCATCTCCCATTCAAACTACATTTTTTGGGGTGTCTGCGTAACTGCCCCCCGATTATAGCCGTAGGTTATAAAATATTGATCTGAAATTGTATATGCAAGCTTTAATCCTATAAAAGGAGCTTACGTTGTAAGATGATCAATATCGGACAAATATTTCTCCCACCTTGCATACAAATTCCCCCTTTTTGGGGGTGTCCGTCTGTATATCCCTATGGTTTATGAGCTTTCGGTTTGATATTTGGTACGTAAGCTTGTGTCCAGAAGCAGAGGTTATGTTCTAAGATAGGCATGATCGGATTTAAACTACTCCCACATCCCTCACAACTTCCTATTTTTGGGGAGTTACAAAATTCATAAAAATTAGCTCCAACTCACCAACTCATAAACTTATCGGTAAATCGAATAAAATCTATACAAAATTACTGACAAAATGGATGTGTGAAGCTAAAAGTAACGTCCACTTCTCACCAACTCCCCTGTTTTGTGGTACAAAGTTGAATAAAATATAGTTGTAGTGCAAATAACCAGTTTTACCACCATTTTTACAAATGGTGAAGGGTATCTGAGCTTCGGCGTAGCCGAAGATAACCACCTTACTAGTTTTATTTTTATAATTTTTCTCCTGCAGCTCCAATGGTGCCTCCAGAGTTGTAAAATGTACCACCAACCCACACTTGTATTTCCTTTCTACCAACTTTCCCGAACATATCTACCCCTATCCTCAGACCCTAAAGGGCTCCTATAAAAAATTCACTTAAAACGACAAAAACACAACAATTCTCCACAAAATAATATTTCCGTTAAAATTTTTCGTTTTTTATTTGTTTTTATTGATAAAATTAGCAGTGCTCCCCATTTTATCAGAAACGGTATTCCTAGTTTTCCGGAAAAATGTTGACCCGCTCTGGTGTATATATAATTTCAAACCATAAAAATCGAAATTCGTTTCAGGGCGGCTTCAGACGATTTTATTTTGTTCGTCTGTCGGCAGGTTGGTGGACGGGATAACTCAAGTAAACTTTCACTGATTCTTACAAAAATGTACCAGTATTTATATCTTTCCAATCGAAGTCACGAGATTGTAAATATACACATTCGTCGCACTGCTGCTGGTACCTCACATACAAAACGACATTTGTTTAGAAAATTAACATATCTCTCATAACTCCCAACTGGAGCACAGGCGGCAATAATATTCCGCAGTACTCGGCGAATAATATATATAATACATCGGCATATATGACTTTCATTAAGAATGATACCAGTAGTAGCCATTCGGATGATGATTTCCATTATGATATTTAATAGATCGCATGAAAGACTATCGATTAGTCTAAAACCACGCTTGGTAGAAAATGGCTCCGTCAGATTTTTGCCAATTTTCACTGAAGACTTCGAATCAGTCAATGTCATCCCGCACTATCGCTTTGTAGGGATACCAGCCGTAGTATCTAATAGTTTCGTATCGGACTATCGAATACAGCTTGGCAATCGATAAGCAGATGATAAGTGTCAATCTGCATTTATTATGTCTTCTCCAGAATTTGTCGTAGTGTGAATCTCTGATCAGTCCTAGGTTTACCAGATCTAAAGCCAAACTGATAAGGTACAATCGTTACGATGGGGATAAGTCTTTTAAGTCTAGATAGGACCTTGTATGCAATGATGCTGCGATAGTTAGTGCACACACTTGGGTCGTCCTTCTTTAGCACAAGACATAGAGCACTCAGATTCCAATCATCGGGCAGGCATTCCTTTAGCCAAATCGTGTTTATGAGCTGGTGTAGGCACGGTTAAAAGATCTGCCGGTGATTGGCGTGATTTCATCTCGTATGGTATCTTCGGGAATGAGTAGAGTTCTGCGTGTTCGTGACTAGATTTCCATTATCACATACAACATTCCTCATCGTACCAGAGTTTGTCTGGGCGTGGTTTTTCATTACCAGTTGTGGTGTGATTCACGCGTGAATGTGAGTAAGTTGGAAATTGGCTCACGTGAGCGTCAAACAAATCTTCGTGCATGAGCGTGCGTGTGTGCATACTTTGCGTGAATCACGCTACTCACGCTAATCTTGCAAAGCCAAAACCTGATAATATTACTAGAATCGGAATTTTTATTGTAATAAACGGGGCACCCAGCTAATTCGAGTACGCTGAATCCAGTAGTTCAGTATCCAGTTTTTTACGTTAGCTCTGGTTTAAGAGATAATTAAGATATACAATTTTGGTTAAAAGTATACAAAAAAAAATCTGAATTATTGGTTGAAATGCATAAATAAAGGGTGGTTAAATTTTAAGGGCCTAAGGGTCACTAATCCGTCTGTCTAACTGTGTGTATGTAAAGGGTGGTTAAATTTTGGTTAAATTTTAAGGGCCGATGTTGATTTTTAATAAAAAACAAATTATTTAGGAAATTAATGTCATTTCTTTTTATTATGATAATACTGGTATGGTGCAATTATGTATGAAACAAATTATCGGCCCAATGGCCGCTGCGTCCTCGGCGGCACACCTCCATTCGATGGTCCAAATTTTCGATGACGCTGATGCATACTTGAGGTTCTATACCGTTAAGTAGCCAAATTATCACATCCTTTAGCTCTTGAATTGTTGCTGGCTTATCGATGTACACCTTTTCATTCAAATACCTCAAAAGAAAGAAGACCAACTGTGTCAAATCACATAACACGACCATTTAATTTGTTGCGCAAAAGAGCCATTGTTTCATTAGCTGTGTGGCAAGTGGCACTGTCCTATTAAAACCACATATCGTCCACACCCATATTTTCCAAATCGGACCATAAAAAATTCGTTATCATCTCACGATAGCGAACACCATTCACAGTAACTGCCTGACCGGCCTAATTTTGGAAAAAAATACGGCCCGATGATGCCGCCAGCCCATAAACCGCACCAAACAGTCACTCTTTGTGGTTGCATTAGTTTTTTGACAATCAATCTTAGATTATCATTCTCCCAAATGCGGCAATTCTGCTTATTGACGAATCCACTGAGGTGAAAATGTGCCCCATCACTGTAGATTCTGACCCTTGACGACGTTTGAATGGTCAAGAGGCTTTAGTTCTTGAGTCAATTGCACCTTGTAAGCGTGCAAATGCAAGTCTTTATGCATAATGTTTATCAACGACGAGCGTGAGAGGTGTAATTGTTGGACACGACGACAAGTTGAGGTGGACGGCTCTCCAGCCACACTATCGCGAACAGCAGCAATATTTTCTGCAGTACGAGCTGTACGCGCATGCACTGGGGTTTCCACATCTCCTACAGACCCGGTTTGCTCAATTTTTTGCACGATTTTTCCGATTGTACGCACATTTGAACGATTAGATTGACCGAAAAAATTACGAAGTGCACGATATGTATTTTGATTTGAACGCCCATTTTTATAATATTTTGTGTGTATCTGTGTGTATCTTTCCATGGTTCAAATTGAATTAGTCTGAAATTGAGAAATGTCAAATGAAATGCTGAAAAGAACTTGACGTTTAGGTGTGGTTAACATTCAACATCGGCCCTTAGAATTAAAACACCCTATATATGCCCGGGGCCAAAATAGGAAATCCGAAAATCGAGAAAATATGATTGTTTCAAATACCTTTGGGCGCATTTGGGTCAAAAAAAGGGACCACCTAGGGAAGTGTGGATACTTAAGTGAAAGGCATTCGTCTCACAATTTCAGCGCTGCCGTTATTTGGTTCGTTCCGGACCAATAGGACGTACAGGGTCCACAAAAAGGGCCCACCTAAGGACGGGTGGGTATGGGTGCAAGTGTGGGTACTTAAACGAAAGGTACTCGTCTCAAGAATTCAATGCTGTCATTATTTTTTTTTCCTTCCACGTGTGTAAGTTGAGTTAAACTGATTCAAAGAAACCATACTTACTCCCAAAATTTGGGGTCACCAGACGTAATTTAAAATCGAATTAAATTACGCAAAATACAATTAAAATATTATAACACAATACGAGAATATGTTGTTTCACTAACATATAGCTCTCATTTCCAATATATTTAACTCACAATAGCAACCTGTACTATACAATTTATAACTCCAAATTGGTAAAGAGCAATTGCATACTCGCGATTTGCTCTTAATTAAATCCAATGTAATAAAATGATTAAACATTTGCATACGATTACCTTCAACACAAACCACGATTTCAAATGTTAAAATGAGTAATTACATTTTGCTACGGTTTTACTTTGCACATCTCACTTCAACTGATTCTATCACGTACATTTTTAAAATCAAAAAGAGAAAAACATGCACACGACTTGGATAATAAAATCTCTCCCAACACCAACGACCAGTAATCGACAAAAAAAAAAAAAAAATTTTAAACTGTTAAAGAATTGTAATCGAAAACTTTGGGGTTTTTTGTTGGACAAATTACAATTTAAACAAGTCATAAATTCAAATGTTGCCATGAATACAACTGGCTGGTATTATAATTGTGGATGATTTTTTGCTCCAAATAACACAAAGAAGAGATAACCAAAAATCACACAGTCTAACAGCGCAAAAACCAGTTCATCGCGGTGTTGTAAATTTGTTTGGTTGGTAATGTTAAGGGATTCAGCAGCGCGTGAGCAATGTCACGTTGGCACTTGTAATGACGTTTAACAATTTAAGATAGAAATTGTGTAAGACCGCATGATAAAGCACAGATTGCTTATGATTTCTCACACTTCCATGTAACAGGTAAAGGCTGGTTCAAAAAATTTACATTTACCGACAAATGTCAATGTGTTATTTAAAAAAAAAACGCAAAGCGATTTTCATACTAACCGACGGTATTTTCAGGCCTGTAAGCAGTTCATCTATTACAGTTAAATTTAATTCCAAATTCATGTAAATATTGGAGCTACAGAAAAGCAGATAAACTTGTTTATATCTAATATAGTTTTTTATTGTATCTAAATTAAAGTGGAATACAGTGTATATATTTGTTTGCCAAATTTCTCATTTAATGTTTTTGCTTGCATATTAACAGTGATAATAAAAAATATATGAGTAATTAGCCTTCTCTTGAACTAGTTTGATATTACAATTTATTACTTGGCCGTGGCCGTTATTCCAAAAAAAACGGGTCATGGTTACAAGGGATTTGTGTGAATTTAATCCCTGCACAACTCATTGCCAATGTGCACTTATAAATGAGCAAAAACTAGGGCTCATATGCATCGGAAAATGAACTGACAGTGTAAAGTTATATATATCAAAAGAATTATGGAAGAAGATTAAGTATTTTTAATGCCTTAAGCAATGTACGCAACACTTACGATGTGTCTATCTGTAGATGTATGTACACATTCCTAAGTGTGTTATCCTGGAGGTCATTATGCGAAAGATAATATAAAGTTGCAATGCCGCGGCGCGCGTCTTAATGCAATGGTGAAAAGTGCCGTATTAGCATTTAGTCATTGCACGAACTGCAGCAATGTGTTATTATTGTTATGAGATGGAAATAGTTTAAGAAGGGAAAGAAATAACTTTACATGAATATAATAGAAATAGTTCTTGCAACGAAATATAAAATATTACAAATGCGGCTTTGATAAATTATATTATACTAGTGGACCCGGTAATGCTTCGCTATTGCATAATTGACTTATATTACAAAATTAAATTAATATAATACACAAATATCAATTAAAATTGGCTCACAGTTATAAAAGCTGTGCATATGTCACTTTAAAACATACTTTGGCAACGTTTCCTTAACTCGATAATAATATGTTTGGCTTGTTTTCTTAATAGGATAATTTTAAGCGTTGATCTTATGTTCTCGGTAAACAATTCCTTACCCCAAGTAACTCCCAAACCAGTTCAATCAACAACGTTTTATTGTGTCGAATGTGATATTTCACTATGACCATCCGCCCGCTGATCGAGTACTATCTGTACACAAAATTTCATGTCTCTAGGATAAAAATATTAAAATTGTCTTCTACATTACTGTAATTGTAGTGCGGAATACTATATGTGTACCAAATTTTATTTTTTTAGGGCTAAGATTCGTTTTAAGCATGCCCCCTCCGCCCACTGATTGAGTTTTTGTAATTGTTGCGCATAATATTATCTATTTATTGTATTGCTAAAATACAAATACAATTTCCTTCGCAAATTTGTAATTGTAGTACGAAGTACTATATGTGTATCAAATGTTATCTTTTTAGAGCTAAAGTACAGTTTTGCAATGCCCTCTACCCACTGATTACAAATAAAAATTTGGTCAATAAATGTCCCTCTAGAGCTAAAATACAAATTGGCTACGTTAAATCCACCGGCTCCACGAAAAGCCCCCCAATGAAATAACGCCCAAACGAGAACTGAAATATTCCCCAAATTTTTTTCATACATTTTTGGGTGTTATTTCATATGAAATAACTCCCAATTTTTTTGGGCCGTTTTTCATTTTACTTTGGGAGTTATTTCATTCCTCATTTAGGTTTTCAAATTATGAAATAATCTCCAATGAAATAACACCCAACCAATCTGTTAAATTCGGGGTTTGTTTCATATCGTGTATAATTTGGGTGATATTTCATTTTTTATTCGGGGTTTATTTCATTTTTAAAGCTGTTGGTTTTTAGGGGTTATAATTACATAATTATATAAAAATAGGCCTTTTACAAGAAAACTTTTAGCCTGTGAATATATTACAATATCTTTTGAATGTTTCCAGATACTTCCATTTGTGTTCATTTTGACTGATAGAAAATCAAGAAAATGCACCGAGCATTTTTTCATTTTGAGAATGATATCTAAGAATGGAAATTTTTCAAAATTTGTAAGAGATCTATAAAATGAAGAATTCAATAAAAGCAGAGAGTTTGATTTGCTTCTGAATATTGGAGGTGGTTGTGTAAAGGCCAAACGTAAAAGGCAAATTGTCTTCCGAACTGCAAAAAATAGAGCAGGGCTACAACGATCTACGATCCACACGATTCATTTCATTAATTTTGCGATTTTGCTGTTGGTCCATATTGACTTCATGAAATCCTTGGTGAAACTGACTCTTATGAAATTTGGGCATAATTTCATTTTTGTTGCTGATGGGGTTTATTTCATTGGGGGTTATTTCATTTTCATCATTGGGTGTTATTTCATATGAAATTACTCCCAAATATTGGGGGTTGTTTCGTTTTCGCTTTGGGCTTTATTTCATTAATTTTTGGATGTAATTTCATTCACTGTTTTTGGGTGTTATTTCCAATTTTTTGGGGTTTATTTCATTGGGGGTTATTTCCTGGGCGTTATTTCATTGGGGGGCCTTTCGTGGAGCCAAATCCACCCATTGATCGAAAATTAGAATTTTGTTTGCATATTCATATTTGTGTTGTCGAGTACCATCTGGGTAACAAAATTTATCTCTTTAGCTCTAAAAAATAGTTTTACCGCGGCCACTCCGCCCATTGGGCCAACAATTAAAATTTCGACTGCATATTCGTATTCGAGTTGTTGAGTACTAAATTGTGTTTCTCAAGCTCCAAAATAAGTTTTGTCACGCCTTCTTCGCCCACTGATAAAAAAATTCTGCATATTCATTTTCGCGTTGTCGAGTACTGTCTGGGTATCAAATTTTATCTCTCTAGCTCTAAAAAAGTTTTGACACGAACACTCCGCCCATTAGGTCAAAAATTAAAATTTCGTCTGCATATTTATATTCATATAGCTGAGCACTATATATGTATGTTTCAAATTGTATCTTCCTAGCTCTAAAAATATGTTTGCCACGCCCACTCCGCCCATTGATCCAAAATTAAAATTTAGTCTGCATATTGATGTTAGTGTTGCCGAGTACTATTTGTGTATCCAATTTTATCTCCCTAGCTCTAAAAATATGTTTTGCCACACCCCCTCCGCCCACTGGTCCGAAATTAAAATTTCGTCTGCATATTCATATTCGTGTTCTCGAGTACTATCTGTGTATCAAATTTTATGTCCCTAGCTCAAAAAAAAAGTTTTGCCACGCCCACACCGCCCATGGGGTCCAAAATTAAAAAAAATATACACTAACTGTATTCCAAATTTCATTGAAATCGGTTCAGCCGTTTACGCGTGATTTATAATATTAATAATAAGTTTTTATTAAATTGCTAAATTTATTGAAATTCAAAAAAATTCTATTCTATTAAGTTTTTTTTAAACTGCTAAATTTATTAAAATTTAAAAAAATTCTAAATTTTGATAAATTTATTAGTTATATCAATTTTGTATTAAATTTTGGGAAATACCTTTAAATCTTAACATAACAGTAACATACATCCTCTTAATAGAGAACAGGAAACATAGATACATTTCTCACCTGAAACTGATTTTACTGCGTCTTATGTGAGTAAATATTCTTGTAAATAAAAACTTAAATTGAAAATATTTTGACATTGCTTGCAATAAAAGATATATGGAAGAGCTTTTTGCATTTGAGTGCGCTTCTCTCAAAACTGTTAAGCTTAATTTTTCTCTTAGGTATCACAATTGTCTCGTTTCTTCGATACAATTAAGTGCAATGTCATTTTCACTGTCACATACGTAACATCACTTAATTTACCAAACATAAATGCACTTTATTACAGTAAAACATATGAATATTTCCTAGCGTTGCGGATGCACGATTTTTTTCTTATTTTGTAGTTTTCTCAAATAGTTGAAATATTTTATAGATTATGTTCATATGAAAAAATTTAGATTTTTGACAGTACAGTATGCTACTTCAATCTAAATGTGCGTTGCGGACACACGTTGTTGCGGACACACGCAATGTTCTATGGATAACACAGAGCGACAAAAATTATACTATTTTTCTGATAGGTGCTGCTGAGCACTACAAGAATTTGTTTTTCAAATTTCCCAAAACCCCCAAAATCTTGAGTTATGGGTAAAAACCCGGTTTTTCGTACTTTTACGCAGTAAGCCAGTAACGGGGATAAATATGAACCGATTTTAAGTTTCTCAGCGGATTGGGAAAGAGGAGAATTTCCAACGATATATATATGTAGCTTATTTTGTTAAAGTTCAACAAATTCATTATATGATTACAGAAACAAAAAGTTAAAAATATAGCAATTTTTATACCCTTCAACCAGGGGCGGACTAAGGCCTAGGCATCATAGGCACGTGCCTAGGGCCCGTAATTTTGTATACAAATGAGAGGTGTTATTGTGAGTGGCCCGCTATTTCGGTAGCTATCACTTTTGAATCTTTTATTCTTTGACATTTAACAAGTAGAAACTACACCATTACTAAAAATTGAACGATACACGCTTCAACAACGCATTGAAATTTTTAATATTCACTACAAAAATGGTGAAAGTCTTGCAGTCACAGTTCGCAAAACTAAAGCATTTTTTGGTCGTCGTAAAGCACCTTGTCGGGCCGCAATACAGAAATTGGTAGAAAAATTAGAGCTGTTGTGACAAGTTAGTGATGTGAAGAATAAAACTCGTGCACGTCACTCAAGAACAACTGAGAATATTGCTGCTATAGCCCAAAGTGTTAAAGAAAACCCAGGTTTGTCCAATCCTCGTCGTCCTTTGGATTGGGCATTCCACAAACGTCATTACACCGTATTTTGCATAAAGACTTGGGTCTTAAGGCTTATAAAGTTCAGTTAACAAAAGAACTCAAGCCGGCCAATCATCAACAACGTCGTGTCTTTGCTGATTGGGTCCTTGAAATGATCTTGATCCATTGATCTTTCACCTCGAAGAGGTGATGACAATTGGCCACCGAGATCTTGTGATTTAACACCTTGCGAATTCTTCCTTTGGGGCCACGTGAAAGATAAGGTCTACGCCAACAGTCCAGCGTCGATTCAAAACCTCAATGATAAAATGTGTGATTCTATCGAGAACATAGGGCAGCCACTTTGCGATTTGGTTATGAAAAATTTCATGAAAAGGATATGGTCCTGTAAGCGTGCTCGTGGTGATGTTGTTTTTCATCATTAATGGCATACCTTCCTCTTTATTATGAATTAAACATCCGAACATTTATCTCAAAAAACTTAATTTTTCTTTGAATACCAAAATAACACCTCTTATTGGAAAACCCTTTTTAATTGTACCAAAATAACAAGAGTTTATCTCGAAGGAATCAAGACAGTCAAATTTGGTAAAATATGAGTCGAAAAAGTACAGTTTTAAAACTCTGTTGGCACAATTTGAACTACCAAACGCAAAGAATATATGTGTCATATCTGAAAAAGACCCGAAATTACAAGGTTACCTAGGGCCCGCTTAAGCCTTAGTCCGCCACTGCCTTCACCAAGAACCTGAACAGAGTGAAGGGTATATTAATTTTGTTCTTCCATTTGTAACGCCCACAAGGAGGCATGGTAGGTATGACAATATACATATATGAATGATCAGCATCGAAATCTGAGTCGATTTAAAGTTTACCGTCTCACAGTGGTCGAAATCATTGATCTGACGGCATTTAAGTCAAATTTTAAAACTTTAAAATCGATAAATGTTTTACATTGTATCGATAACCGATACTCCACTGATCAAATTTACGTTTTTATATTTGTTTTGCTTTCAATATTCGCACAACTATTAGCTGTCAAATATAACATAAGTTGCAGCAAGTGCAATGAAAGAATTTGGCGCCAAATTACTCAGTGCGTGGTTTTTGGCAATATTAAATCATTTGATAAATAATTTTATAAACTAAGGTTTTTATTTAAGCTAGAAGGTATGTATTCACTAAAAAAAATATGTTTGTGATCTGTGATTATCTAGTTTAGTAGAAATACGTTGTAGAAGTTAACATTGGTGACAGCAGATTTGAAGTGCTATATACTAAAGTTTGGTGGAGTGCATCTTTTGGGATTCGATCGGATTCGGTCCAAATATGGTTTTGTTTAATTATTTGGTTATTTGTTGTTGTGAAACGTCCAAAATGATCTGCCCGTTCTTGCCCGTTTATTCTTTAATTAATTTTTTAGGCATAATAAATGTTTCCAAACGCACACTTTTTTTTGATTTGGCACAATAAAAACGTCCTTACTAAAAAAATTTTGTGAAGGCCCACGCACTGTAATGAGAAGCAGTACCGAGAAATAAAAAAAAAGGGCCCCTTGGGTTCTATGATGACCCCCCATGTGTTGGGCGTAAAAGCGCCGCAAAAAAAAATCGGGCGATTTTTTTAAAAATATTTTTTTTTTGTATATCCCGGGAAAAATATTTTTTTTTGTAAATTAGAGTGCAAATAGATATGTTGGGTTTAGTAGCGACGCAAGCAATTATTATTTTATAAAAATCGCGGAATTTTTAAAAAAAAAAAATTTTCTTTGGTATATCCCGGAAATTCAAATGGTTCTAACTCGGAGAGACCCGTCGGAACCTAAAAATAACATCGTTGGATTCGTCTCGAAAATATCTTTCCTTTGAGTACCCGCACGTGGGGGGTCATCATAGAACCGAAAAGGGCCCCTATTTTGACCCCCCGGGTCCCATGGGTCTGAGCGCCAACTTTGACCTACCATTCCGATGTTTGGGGAACAAGACGAAGACAATGGCATATTTTTTTTTAATCGGGCTCCCGCCCCATATTCAGCACTTCAGCCAAATTTTGTTATAGGCTGGAAATTGTAAATATTTGTGTTAAATTATAGACATACTATTTTCAGTGTATTTGTATTTAAAGCTCTGAAATAATTGAAAATTGTTTACAGTTTAATTTATTACGCATTTTATAGTCGAAATTAAGCATCAGGCTTTGTTTTTATTCATTTGCGAATTAAATGCCGCCAGATTCGGTCTGTCCGTCTGTCTGTCCCCGCGATTACAGTCGCAGTTTAAGAGGTATCGAGCTGAAATTTGGAACGCAAGCTTCTATCCTCAAAGCGGAGGTTGAGTTCTAAGATGAGCCCGATCGGTCAAAAACTACTCCCACCTCCCATACAAACTGCCCCTTTTTGTGGTCTGTCCCTGCGATTACAGCCGTAGTTTAACTGCAATCAAGCTGAAATTCAGTATGTGAGCTTCCCTACACCAACCAGTTTAAGAGGTATCGAGCTGAAATTTGGAACGCAAGCTTCTATCCTCAAAGCGGAGATTGAGTTCTAAGATGAGCCCGATCGGTCAAAAACTACTCCCACCTCCCATACAAAATCCCCCTTTTTAGGGATGTCCGTATGTCAGTCCCCGCAGTCATTTAAGAGCAATCAAGCTGAAATATTGTTCGCAAGCTTTGCTGCCCTAAATGGAGGTTGAGTTCTAAGATGAGCCCGATCGGTCAAAAACTACTCCCACCTCCCATACAAATTCTCCCTTTTTGGGGGTTGTCCCTGCGATTGCAGCCGTATTTTAAGAGGTATATAACTGACATTTTATATGCAAGATTCAATATCTAAGCGGAGGCTACTTTCTAAGATAAGCAATGTCGGTCAAAAACTACTCCCACCTCCCATTCAAACTACCTTTTTTGGGGTGTCCGCGTAACTGCCCCCGCGATTATAGCCGTAGACTAGGAAATATTGAGATGAAATTTGATATGCAAGCTTTAATCCAATAATAGGAGCTTACGTTGTAAGATGAGCAATATCGGACGTATACTTCTCCCACCTTCCATACAAACTCCCCCTTTTTGGGGGTGTCCGTCTGTATGTCCCTATAGTTTATGAGCTTTCCGGCTGAAATTTGATATGTAAACTTTTGTCCAGAAGCAGAGGCTAAGTTCTAAGATAAGCATGATCGGATTTAAACTCCCACATCCCACACAAGTTCCCATTTTTGTGGAGTTACAAAATTCATAAAAATAAGCTCCAACTCACCAACTAATAAACTTATCGGTAAATCAAATAAAATCGATACAAAATATTGACATGGAATGGATATGTGGAGCTAAAAGTAACGTCCACTTCTCATCACCTCCCCTGTTTTGTGGTACAAAATTTAATATAATATAGTTGTAGTGCAAATAACCAGTTTTATCACCATTTTTACAAATGGTGAAGGGTATCTGAGCTTTGGCATAGCCGAAGATAACCGCCTTACTAGTTTACTATGAAATCGTCCGTCCTTCCGCTGGAAATACCCATATACGATCAATACAAATCTCATATATTTATAGCACTAGACACTTGCCCAGTGACTTCATGTATGAGTGACATAAAAATCATGTTAGAACCAATTAGGTTTGAGACAGAAGTTTGTGATATCGTCGATGTGTGGCAATTATTTTCTGGTCATTGACCCATTAGTGACGACTGTTACCATATGGTAACGTCGACAGCGTTAAATATTGCACGCAATAAAATAAACTTAAGAATAAATGTAAAGAATTTTATTTTTTGATTTCAAGAAAGCATGCTTTGATCTTTCTTTCTTGACTTACCGCCATGCGACCAGACGTCAGTGGCGAGCGTGGGGGATCATTAAAAATAGTTTTTTTTCACATGTGCGCAAAACAGCAATATAGAGGGATACAAAAAGCCACTCCATATTAAGAATATTTTTTTGTTGTTTAAAGACAGATATATTAAAGACTTTTAGTTTTTGTTATTTGAGAAGAATATGAAATATCATAAAAACGTATTGCATGAATTATTTTGTACCTGGTTCTTTTTATTTACCTGTTTTAAATCTGTTACTATATGGTCACAGTCGTCATAACGCTAGTAAAAATTGATATTTCTCTGAAATTTTTGGACTTACTTTTTTATGTAAAATTCGTTTTTTAACTAATTTATATGTAGTACTGACAAAATCTTTAAGAAATTCCCATTATTTCGCTCTTTTCATTAAAGGGTTAATGTTCGACTATAATGAATGAACTCCCATGAAGTGGCTGGCAATGTTCTTCATAGCCAATGTCGACAATGTCAACTAAATGTACATTACTGGCAGCCGTTGTTGGCCATGATGCATAGTGCATATAGTGGAAGGAAGTCGCAATGAGATTGGCATGCCTACCACCAGTCTTTTAAGTCTGCAAGCATGCCTTCAAGGTCCTGGATTTTCCCACTGGTTTGTTAGTGAAAAAAATCTTTAAAGTTTCTGTAACGAAGTGTACATTTAAACCAACTACAAAACATGAGGTTAATATGTGTATAGTATACATAGCAAGTTGCTATTATAGAATTCACTGGAAAAATATTTATTTTTTTCTGGACCCCAACTAAATGTTGATAAAATATGCAATCATGGTAATAAATAAAGATTTTCATAGTATATACGGTCTACTCTAATTCAGATAGACTGCATTTTTCTAGCTTCTTATGCCTACATTATTTTTATTTAATCTCATATGTTCACTACTCTTTTAAACTTCCTACTGTGCTCTATGGACACATCTTGTTTGACACACTCACAACATACTTGTTCAAAATGGTTGTATGAAAAACCCTATCCAGTCATGATATTACATACTTTCAAATATATCTCACATAAACATAGGCCCTCTTGTTGTGTTAATATTTACTTAAATGCAAATTGATGAAGTTGATGGCACAAGATGGCAATTACACATACATACATACTTATTATGTGCTGTTCTTTAAATTATATACATAAATGAGTATGTACATATCGCTCATTTGCTGCAAGATCGGCATAATTAAAAAAACGTGATTTTTAAGTTAATGATGTAGAATTGTTCATTTCATCATACTCCATGTTGTGTAAAAAATGCATGTTACTATCTTCTATACACTCCGCCTGAGATCTATTTGAATTCCTCCATTTCGTACAAGTTGGGTGTAAATTAAAAACTTTAAACGAGTTTATCTCGGAATCGATTTCGATCGAACTTCCAAACGGACAACTGGAGGATGCTAAAATTTGCATTTTTACGATCGTAGTACCTCCCATACAAATGGCCGGTACCTCCTATACCAAAATTATCTTTTATGAAAAAATTTGTTTGCCTTAACGGCAACATTTGATAGTAAACTTGTCGTACGATGTATTTATATTACATATATGTAAAATTGATGTTCAGAAGCAATACACATATAAAATCGGTAGGAGGTTCAATGGCGTGGCAAATGTTAAGTTGTGTGACCTCTAAAATTAAAACTGAATTTATGTTGCCCTATTAAATTATCCCTTACATAGTTTGTTTGCATTTCGTGGCTTTCTTCTGTAATGTTGATGGCATTTTTGCTTTAATTGTTCAATTTTTTATTGAAATGTTGACGATCAAAAAGCAATTTAAAAATTGAAACCATTCATCAATTCTTATTTAAATACCACACAGTGAACCGAAAACATGTTTGTTACATATATGTGATTGCATATATATATATTTGTGTGGGTATTATTGTAAACTGGTATGATGACACATACATACGTACATGAAATATGAATTAGTTTAAATCATTCATGAATTACATTTTACCCAAATTGGTTGTGGAAGTTGTAATGAATTTATTATATGCCACTAAAAATTGGCAGACAGATTCATATAACTTATGCTTTTTATTTACTTTGGTCATTGCGGGAGGATAAGGCGACAGGAAATAACAAGTATTGAGGATTACAAAGCATCAAACGGATGCAATGTAATAATAGTTGCTTTTGTATTATTTTGTTTAAATTGGTTGATTCAACTATGTCATGTAGTTACGAAGTTTAAACAAAGGGCGTTTATTATATTTGTTTAATACGTTTGGTAAACGTAGGATATCAGGCCAAAGACCACGCCTTGGTATTAAGAGGCATGCCGAAATGGAAAAAGATGTTGAATATATAACGATTTTGCCATTTGCAACGCAAGCTGTCCGGAAAAGACACAACGAAAATGGGAAAGAAGTGATGGACGGCTTCAGAAGGATGAAACAAGCGCTATCAAAAAGGAAGAGTGAGTAGATTGAAATTTGACTTCTAGCTGCACTTTTAAGTATGGTTAAATTTATGCATCATCTTCTATGCACGATATGGCTGAATTAAAACATGCCAATCACAACTATCAGCAGGTAATCAGTACCACATTGTGAAATTTCATAACAATTGGTCTATTAGAAAAGCCGTCAGAGCGATTTTTGGCGTTAATTTTAACTGTACAAACAACATAAATATCAAATATTATCTTCATACCTCTGATAGTTTATGAGATACAGCCGTTTCAAGTTTAAAGTATTTGCCAAATTTATATCTTAATATATATAAATTACGTGTCACGTTGTTTGTCCGCGATGGACTCCTAAACTACTTAACCGATTTGAATCAAATTTGCACACCGTGTTCGGTTTGATCCAACTTGAAAGATAGGATAGCTTACATCTTAAAGGGGCGGCGCCACGCCCCTTTTTTCAAATATCGCTCAGACGGCTTTTCTAATAGACCGATTGATACAAAAATTTTACCATGGGGTACTGTTGACCTGTAGATAGTTCCTGACTACATTTGGTTGTAATTGGATAAAGGGGCGTGGCACCGCCCATACAACTTGAAAATTAAAAAGGCTATATTTCATGAACTATCAGAGGTATGAAGGTGAGATTTGGTATATATGTTGTTGGAGCAGTATTAATTACAGCCAGGATGGAAGTGGGCGGTGCCACGCCCCCTTTTCAAAAACCGCTCTAACGGCTTTTATAATAGGTCGATTAATACAAAAATTTTACCATGACGTACTGTTGACCTGTAGATAGTTCCTGACTTCATTTGGTTGTAATTGGATAAAGGGGCGTGGCACCGCCCATACATTTTGAAAATCAATAGGGCTATATCTTATGAACTATCAGAGGTATGAAGATGAGATTTGGTATATATGTTGTTGGAGCAGTATTAATTACATCCAGGGAGGAAGTGGGCGGTGCCACACCCTCTTCTCAAAAATCTACATTTGGTTGTAATTGGATAAAGGGGCGTGGCACCGCCCATACAACTTGAAAATTAAAAAGGCTATATATCATGAACTATCAGAGGTATGAAGATAATATTTGGTATATATCAGTGTTGGGCGTTATTCAATAAATTTTTATTCAAATAACAAATAACAAATGAATTTTCAATCGTTTTTTGTTATTTGGAATATATTCGACATTTGTTAGTTGTTATTTTTCATACAAATAGCATACAAATAAAATATTTTTTGATGTGAAAGGAAAAAAGAATATTTCAACAAGTGAGCCAGAGAAAAAAACGAAAAAACTAAAATTTCTCATACATACGTACGTACGTACATTATTTGAAATTTTATTTGAAATTTCCGAATAACAAATAGAAAGATGACAAATAAACTGAAGTTATTTATTTTCCCAAATAAACAAATAAAAATTTGTAGTTGTTATTCCAAATAAAAACTAAATCAAATTTATTTCTATCTTTTTATTTGTTATTTAGAATAAATTTTGCCCAACACTGGTATATATGTTGTTGGAGTAGAATTAATTACAGCCAGGATGGAAGTGGGCGGTGTCACGCCCTCTTTTTAAAAATCGCTCTAACGGCTTTTCTAATAGATCGATTGATACGAAAATTTTACCAAGTGGTACTGTTGACCTGTTGATAGTCTCAGGCTATATTTGGTTGTGATTGGATAAAGGAGCGTGGCACCGCCCATACAACTTGAAAATCAATAGGGCTATATCTTATGAACTATCAGAGGTATGAAGATGAGATTTGGTATATATGTTGTTGGAGCAGTATTAATTACATCCAGGGAGGAAGTGGCCGGTGCCACACCCTCTTCTCAAAAATCGCTCTAACGGCTTTTCTAATAGACTGATTTATAAGATAATTTTAAAAAGTGGTGGCGCTGACCTGTTGTTAGTCACTCGCTATACTTAGTTGTGATTGAATAAAGGAGCGTGGCACCGCCCATACAACTTTAAAGTAAAAAGACTATATCTCATGACCTATCAGAGGTATGAAGATGTGATTTGTAACATATGTTGTTGTTGCAGCATGAATTACAGTAAGGGTGAAAGTGGGCTGTTACACACCCCTTTTAAAACAAACAGTAATGACTGTCAAAGGCCAATTTTTTTATTCGTAAAAATCGTAATCAAAATCGGAATCTACGATGAATTGTAAGAAAATTTCTCCAAAAAACTTTGTGTCTAAAACCAATTCCTAGCTCGCGTTGGGAAGCATGAAGATTTCAGATAGAAATTTTTTGGTTTTTAAATGACCACAAACCGAAAACTTCAGATATATATTTATCGAGACCTTCTGCGTAAAACTAACTTTCCAGCAAACTCAATGAGGTATTACAGAAGCAAATCCATGTATTGGTTAAAAGTTATGGCCTCTGAGAGTTGGCATACGAAAATTAAATTTTTAAAAATCATTTTTCAGAATATTGGGCGGGAACCCAATAAAAAATCAAAAATATTCTATTCTTTTCGTCTTTGTCTGCAAACATCGGAATGGTAGGTAAAAATTAGAGCCGGGGCCCATAGGTCTAAAGTAACTGAATAATTGCTCATTGCTAAAAAAATATCTCTACCTGAAATCTTCATGCTTCTCAGCGCGAACTAAGAATTGATTTTAGACATATAGTTTCTTAGTGAAATTTTCTAAGAATTCTGATATATGATTAACATGTTTTTGTTTTGACGCGATCTAATTGATTCGCCCTAATGATCAGGCTATTTCGAACTAAATAAGTTAAAAGTGCCGAGGCGCTGCCCACGCACTTCAATAGTTAACTTTTTTAACTGTATCAAATAATGGTCCGTACACCAGGCAGTTGAGGATGCGCAGACTAAAATAGTGATTTTTTTAAATTAACTTTACAGGTATGTATTTTTCAATTACTTTTCAGGAGAGCGAATCGGTAATAAATCATATAGATAGAAAAATTAAGCAATATTCATTGTAATTGTACTACAATGGTTAAATTTTTATAGTATATCAGAGGTAAAATTAGCAAACAATTGTAAATAACCTATGCATAGGGTATTTTTCTTGACATATAGAACTTCTGATAAGTATAAGTGTTAATCTAGCTGTCATACTAATGAAGTGTGATAGACTTTCTTTTAGTATACTTTGCAAAAACACCATGCAAAAACTAAACTAAAACAAGGTTTACAAATCTGGCAAACTTATTTTCAAAATGCATGTTCTGTTCGCCAAACTTATGGAGCCCTCTGTGAAGTTGAGGGTGCATATAATGATCCATCTGAGCAGCTAATAGAAGCCATCGACGCTGTAGACGTTAGTGTGACAGGGGACTCGAATTTATCGAACCGACTTCATTCTCTGGAACTCGGTCTCTGCAAATGCTGAGGAAAGATCTTGGCCTACATTCGTATAAAATCCAACTGATAGAAGAACTAAAGCCAGTGGACGATTAATTGATTTTTTTTATTTATCATGTCATTGCACATTATTTGAAGGAGAAATGACTGTGTAACATGACATACAGCGCGTGAGACCATCACTTTGTTAAGCCAAACGTTGGTGACCGAATTATCTAAAAAAAATGGTAATACGAGTTCAATACAAAGATATTATTCCGGATTATTCTTGATCCGTGTGAGAAGAAGAAATGACAAAAGAAGTTTTTATGCCTAAAGGCATGAAGCTTCAAACGGAATTTTCATTTGCGGTCAATAGGAGAAGGCATAACAAAAATGTTTTTTTATGACCAAAGAGATAGTTAGTATACAGATGGTTCACGCTACTACGTATCAAAATAAATAATTTTGATCTTTAGAGGAATGTCTGTTTCCGATTTGTGGAAGAAGTGGTTTTTCGCCCTACATACAGAAAAAACTTAATCTACATGTCGGCACTATAGCTATGACTTTGCTGATGAACTTTTTATTAGCATTTACGACAATACATCTTAATTGGTTAACTTTAGTTTAAATAAGTTACATAAGTAAATATACTCAACATATACCGCTTTCAAAGTACTTTGTAGACCTAAATGTGAAATATATTACAAGTTAATATGCAATAGCGAAGCATTGCCGGGCCCACTAGTTTATATATATATACTTAAACTAACTCCTTAACATTAAAGTTAACCAATTAAGATGTATTGTCGTAAATGCTAATAAAAAGTTCATCAGCAAAGTCATAGCTATAGTGCCGACATGTAGATTAAGTTTTTTCTGTATGTAGGGCGAAAAACCACTTCTTCCACAAATCGGAAACAGACATTCCTCTAAAGATCAAAATTATTTATTTTGATACGTAGTAGCGTGAACCATCTGTATACTAACTATCTCTTTGGTCATAAAAAAACATTTTTGTTATGCCTTCTCCTATTGACCGCAAATGAAAATTCCGTTTGAAGCTTCATGCCTTTAGGCATAAAAACTTCTTTTGTCATTTCTTCTTCTCACACGGATCAAGAATAATCCGGAATAATATCTTTGTATTGAACTCGTATTACCATTTTTTTTAGATAATTCGGTCACCAACGTTTGGCTTAACAAAGTGATGGTCTCACGCGCTGTATGTCATGTTACACAGTCATTTCTCCTTCAAATAATGTGCAATGACATGATAAATAAAAAAAATCAATTAATCGTCCACTGGCTTTAGTTCTTCTACCAGTTGGATTTTATACGAATGTAGGCCAAGATCTTTCCTCAGCATTTGCAGAGACCGAGTTCCAGAGAATGAAGTCGGTTCGATAAATTCGAGTCCCCTGTCACACTAACGTCTACAGCGTCGATGGCTTCTATTAGCTGCTCAGATGGATCATTATATGCACCCTCAACTTCACAGAGGGCTCCATAAGTTTGGCGAACAGAACATGCATTTTGAAAATAAGTTTGCCAGATTTGTAAACCTTGTTTTAGTTTAGTTTTTGCATGGTGTTTTTGCAAAGTATACTAAAAGAGAGTCTATCACACTTCATTAGTATGACAGCTAGATTAACACTTATACTTATCAGAAGTTCTATATGTCAAGAAAAATACCCTATGCATAGGTTATTTACAATTGTTTGCTAATTTTACCTCTGATATACTATAAAAATTTAACCATTGTAGTACAATTACAATGAATATTGCTTAATTTTTCTATCTATATGATTTATTACCGATTCGCTCTCCTGAAAAGTAATTGAAAAATACATACCTGTAAAGTTAATTTAAAAAAATCACTATTTTAGTCTGCGCATCCTCAACTGCCTGGTGTACGGACCATTATTTGATACAGTTAAAAAAGTTAACTATTGAAGTGCGTGGGCAGCGCCTCGGCACTTTTAACTTATTTAGTTCGAAATAGCCTGATCATTAGGGCGAATCAATTAGATCGCGTCAAAACAAAAACATGTTAATCATATATCAGAATTCTTAGAAAATTTCACTAAGAAACTATATGTCTAAAATCAATTCTTAGTTCGCGCTGAGAAGCATGAAGATTTCAGGTAGAGATATTTTTTTAGCAATGAGCAATTATTCAGTTACTTTAGACCTATGGGCCCCGGCTCTAATTTTTACCTACCATTCCGATGTTTGCAGACAAAGACGAAAAGAATAGAATATTTTTGATTTTTTATTGGGTTCCCGCCCAATATTCTGAAAAATGATTTTTAAAAATTTAATTTTCGTATGCCAACTCTCAGAGGCCATAACTTTTAACCAATACATGGATTTGCTTCTGTAATACCTCATTGAGTTTGCTGGAAAGTTAGTTTTACGCAGAAGGTCTCGATAAATATATATCTGAAGTTTTCGGTTTGTGGTCATTTAAAAACCAAAAAATTTCTATCTGAAATCTTCATGCTTCCCAACGCGAGCTAGGAATTGGTTTTAGACACAAAGTTTTTTGGAGAAATTTTCTTACAATTCATCGTAGATTCCGATTTTGATTACGATTTTTACGAATAAAAAAATTGGCCTTTGACAGTCATTACTGTTTGTTTTAAAAGGGGTGTGTAACAGCCCACTTTCACCCTTACTGTAATTCATGCTGCAACAACAACATATGTTACAAATCACATCTTCATACCTCTGATAGGTCATGAGATATAGTCTTTTTACTTTAAAGTTGTATGGGCGGTGCCACGCTCCTTTATTCAATCACAACTAAGTATAGCGAGTGACTAACAACAGGTCAGCGCCACCACTTTTTAAAATTATCTTATAAATCAGTCTATTAGAAAAGCCGTTAGAGCGATTTTTGAGAAGAGGGTGTGGCACCGGCCACTTCCTCCCTGGATGTAATTAATACTGCTCCAACAACATATATACCAAATCTCATCTTCATACCTCTGATAGTTCATAAGATATAGCCCTATTGATTTTCAAGTTGTATGGGCGGTGCCACGCTCCTTTATCCAATCACAACCAAATATAGCCTGAGACTATCAACAGGTCAACAGTACCACTTGGTAAAATTTTCGTATCAATCGATCTATTAGAAAAGCCGTTAGAGCGATTTTTGAAAAGAGGGCGTGACACCGCCCACTTCCATCCTGGCTGTAATTAATTCTACTCCAACAACATATATACCAGTGTTGGGCAAAATTTATTCTAAATAACAAATAAAAAGATACAAATAAATTTGATTTAGTTTTTATTTGGAATAACAACTACAAATTTTTATTTGTTTATTTGGGAAAATAAATAACTTCAGTTTATTTGTCATCTTTCTATTTGTTATTCGGAAATTTCAAATAAAATTTCAAATAATGTACGTACGTACGTATGTATGAGAAATTTTAGTTTTTTCGTTTTTTTCTCTGGCTCACTTGTTGAAATATTCTTTTTTCCTTTCACATCAAAATATATTTTATTTGTATGCTATTTGTATGAAAAATAACAACTAACAAATGTCGAATATATTCCAAATAACAAAAAACGATTGAAAATTCATTTGTTATTTGTTATTTGAATAAAAATTTATTGAATAACGCCCAACACTGATATATACCAAATATTATCTTCATACCTCTGATAGTTCATGATATATAGCCTTTTTAATTTTCAAGTTGTATGGGCGGTGCCACGCCCCTTTATCCAATTACAACCAAATGTAAATTTTGAGAAGAGGGTGTGGCACCGCCCACTTCCTCCCTGGATGTAATTAATACTGCTCCAACAACATATATACCAAATCTCATCTTCATACCTCTGATAGTTCATAAGATATAGCCCTATTGATTTTCAAAATGTATGGGCGGTGCCACGCCCCTTTATCCAATTACAACCAAATGAAGTCAGGAACTATCTACAGGTCAACAGTACGTCATGGTAAAATTTTTGTATTAATCGACCTATTATAAAAGCCGTTAGAGCGATTTTTGAAAAGGGGGCGTGGCACCGCCCACTTCCATCCTGGCTGTAATTAATACTGCTCCAACAACATATATACAAATCTCACCTTCATACCTCTGATAGTTCATGAAATATAGCCTTTTTAATTTCAAGTTGTATGGGCGGTGCCACGCCCCTTTATCCAATTACAACCAAATGTAGTCAGGAACTATCTACAGGTCAACAGTACCCCATGGTAAAATTTTTGTATCAATCGTCTATTAGAAAAGCCGTCTGAGCGATATTTGAAAAAAGGGGCGTGGCGCCGGCCCCTTTAAGATGTAAGCTATCCTATCTTTCAAGTTGGATCAAACCGAGCACGGTGTGCAAATTTGATTCAAATCGGTTAAGTAGTTTAGGAGTCCATCGCGGACAAACAACGTGACACGTAATCTATATATATAAAAGGCTTGGGTGACTGACTGATCACTTCCCAGCCCAAACGGCTAAAGCTAGAACCGTGAAATTTGGAAAGTAGGTTCCTTTTATGACGTAGGCGCGCACTAAGAAGGGATTTTAGGAAATTCAGACTGTAAGTGGGTAAAATGGGCGTGGCACCGCCCCATACAATTGCAATTTTAAAATGGCTGTATCTTTTAAACCATTATAGGTACGAAGTCGAGATTTGGTACGTATATCGGACGTATAAGAAAAAATACTTTGTTTGTGGAAAGAGGGCGCTGCCACGCCCCTTTTTAAAAATAGTTATATTGGCCGATTGCAATTATACTTCTTTTGTGTGATACTGTTCAAAGGGTCTCTATCATAGTCTTTATGAAAACATAATTAGACAAAAGGGCGTGGAACCGCCCACACAAACTGAAATTTTAATCGGTCATATCTCAAGAGCCATTAGAGGTATGAAGATGAGATTTGCTTCATATGGTACTGATACAAAGAGGATTATGTCTCGCTGGAAAATGGGTGGTGCCACGCCCCTTTTGAAAAATCGTTATCTGGGCGCAATAAATGGACCGATTACAATGAAATTTTCACTGTGTAGCACTATCCATAGGGTATATGTAATAGGCTACCTGGAAACGTAATTAGACAAAGGGGCGTGGCACCGCCCACAAATTTCAATCGTTTATATTTTACGATTCATGTAAGGTATAAAGATAAGATTTCCTACATATGTATTACGTCTCGCTGGGAAATGGGCGGCTCCACACCCCTTTTGAAAATATTGTGATGACTGTCATATTAAAAGAAAATTTGTAATAACATTTTCATAATCTATATATTTAAAATTGCGTACTGGCTGTAGATAGGATGATGAAATTTGGGACGGTGATTCTCCTTTTCGAGTAAGCGTCAGCTAAGAATGGATTTGTGGAAATTCGTACTTTTAAGGAGTAACGAATAAGGGATACAATTTATACCATCTCCCAGACCAATCGGCTAATGCTGTAATCGTGAAAATTGATATGGAAATGCTTACAATTAAATTGGATTTTTTTATAAACCCGATATTTCTGGGTAAAAAAATCGAAATAGCGAAAACAATTTTACTATCGCCCAGACCAAACGGCTGATGATGAATCATGATTATTAATATAGGCTTGCTCCATATGGAATAAGAACGAAGCAAGGAGGGTTTTCTTACCTTTTTAGGGGTAAAAAGGGCCGGAAAGGCCCTTATGGTATAGTCTCAAAAATTTAAGTAAATATTTTAGTTGTGCGATGTGAAGCAATTTTTCGAGATTCGTTCTTTAGTTGCAAAAATACCGGAAAAGGGATAAAACTGATGATATCACCTAGATCAAATACCCTACCTACGAAAATGTATATAGAATTGCTCCTTAAAGAATTAGAGAGACGCCAGATGGGGTTTTTAGAATTTCGAACACATTAGTGGTCAAATTGCCTAATAGGTAAAAACTGGTACCATCACCCAGACCAAACCTTTAAAGCTATAATCGTATACGGACATGCTTCCTATCGAATAAGAGGAGGTAACAGTCCATATTAGTTGTGCGATACCAATGTTTCTTTTGAAATTCGTACTTTTAGGAACAAAAAGGGACTATAACGGTACAATCACTCAGTCCAATGGGATAAAGCTAGAGTCACATAAATGGACTGTTCGTTCGTCTTTTGAAGCGCCCCGGGTGGTTTGGATTTACAATTCGGTCCAATTGGACAAAGGGGCGTGGCACCGCCCATACAACTTGAAAATTAAAAGGGCTATCTCATGAACTATCAGAGGTATGAAGACGAGATTTGGTATATATGTTGTTGGAGCAGTATTAATTACAGCAAAGGAGGAAGTGGGCGGTGCCACGCCCCCTTTTCAAAAATCGCTCTTACGGCTTTTCTAATAGACCGATTGATACGAAAATTTTACCAAGTGGTACTGTTGACCTGTTGATAGTCCCTGGCTATAATAGGTTGTGATTGGATAAAGGGGCGTGGCACCGCCCATACGACATGAAAATCAAAAGGGCTATATCTCATGAACTATCAGAGGTATGAAGATGAGATTTGGTATATATATTGTTGGAACAGTATTAATTACAGCCAGGGTGGAAGTGGGGGGTGCCACGCCCTCTTTTCAAAAATCGCTCTAACGGCTTTTCTAATAGACCGATTGATAAGAAAATTTTACCAAGTGGTACTGTTGACCTGTTGATAGTCCCTGGCTATAATTGGTTGTGATTGGATAAAGGGGCGTGGCACCGCCCATACAACATGAAAATGAAAAGGGCTATATCTCATGAACTATAAGAGGTATGAAGATGAGATTTGTTACATATGTTGTTGTTGCAGTATAAATAACATCAAGAGTAGAATTGGGCTGTACCACACCCCTTTTAAAATAAACAGTTATAACTGTCAAAATTCCACAGTATATTGCAGTTCGCCTAGAGGTGGGCCAGTTTTTTTATTCGCAAAAATTATAACCAAATCTACGATGAATTGTTAGAAAATGTCACCAATAAACTTTGTGTGTAATATCAATTCCTAGCTCGCGCTGGGAAAGCTTAATTTAGTGCAGAAAACTTAAATTTTGATAGAAGTGTTTTAAAGCTGAAGTCTGTACGCTTTCAATAATCATGGGGCAACGAACGTCACTTCTAAAAGAAGCGCAAAACGGAGTAAATAAACGAAAAATCCTTTTATCTTAAAAAAAGTATCAGCTAGGATTTTGATTCATGAGGATTTTTAATGTACAATTGACCCCCAACAAAACCCCATTTACCGTTTTTGTTCCCATTTTAGGTCAACCAATTCGTCTTTCAGGCGAGGTGTGTGAAGTGTGATAGACTTTCGTTGAGACTTTCTTTGAAAAATCACCATGTAAAGACTACACAAGAACAACGTTTACAAATCTTGCAAATTTATTTTCAAAATGCGCGTTCTGCTTGCCCTTTGTGAAGTTTATGGTGCATATACTCATCCATCTGAGCAGCTAATAGAAGTCATCGACGCTAAAGACGTTAGTGTGACTTGAATTTATCGAACCGACGCCGTTCTCAGCAACTCGGTCTCTACAAATGCTGAGGAAAGATCTTGGCCCATATTCATATATCCAACTGGTAGAAGAACTAAAACCAGTGGACGATCAATATATTTTTTTTATTTATCATGCCATTGCACATTATTTGAAGGAGAAATGGTTCCAACACGACGGTGTAAAATGCCATACAGCGCGTGAGATCATCACTTTGCCAAACGTTGGTGACCGAATTATCTCATAGAATGGTAATACGAGTTCAATACAAAGATAGTATTCGGAAATATTCTTGATCCATGTGAGAAGAAGACATGGCAAAAGGGGTTTTAATGGCTAAAGGCATGAAGCTTCAAACGAAATTTTTATTTTCGGTCAATAGGCGGAGAAGGCATGTCAAAAGTGTTTTTTACGCACAAAGAGATAGTTAGTACTTTGTAGACCTAAATGTGAAATGTATTACAAGTTAAAATGCAATAGCGAAGCATTGCCGGGCTCACTAGTTTATATATATTAAGATAGACATCTTTGATTAGTGTAGAATGATTAAATACGATTTTTGTTTAAGATGTTGACATACAAGCGGCTAAATCTAAAATTCAAACTGAAGTCTGGGAGAACAATATAGTCACAATAATAGCTAAAGGTGACTTTTAACAACTTAGTAACTTTTTGCTGTTCACTTTTATGCCAATTAATTAAGTTTGTAATTGGACAATAACTATCACATCTGCTAGGGCGACGTTCGTCCAATATACTCTTTACTCACACACACGCACACACACAAAGATGCAGTACAAAAAATTATTAGGGTTTCCGCTTTCAGTTAAGAGATTCATTATTGTCTTTCTGTGGAATACTATAAAAAATGTGAAAAGCATGAGAATCTAAATATGATAGTTTTAGTTCTGTGCTGTATCAAATAAAATAGTAACTATTCGCTTTGTCAGAAATGTTGCTAATTATCAATATAAATAATAAATTCCTGAAAGGTACAAAACGAAATGTGTGTAAAACGAAAAATTGAGAAATCAAAAGTCTACATTGCATAGTTAAAATGCTAACATTAAATCATTGCTGTTAAACATATTAATGCAAGTCATACGAGGATATGTTCGCTTTTGTCATTTCCAAAATTTCATTAGTTAATTACAGGACAATACAGGAAACTGTATATGGGATTTTATGCAAATCATATATCACATTTGATTCCTATCAAAGTCATATCATATGTATATGTACTTTCTAATATCATGCAAAACCAGTACAGTTAGATTAACTCACTGATACCACCACTCAATGAAAGATATTGTTAATGTCTTGAGTTATTATGGCCCACTGAAATTTTGGAACAAATCGGTTAAACCGTTTTCCATTTAGTGGTGACATTAAAATGTACATCTATTTTTATATATAGACTTCTCAAAAATGTTGATTTTAAAAAAATGTTTATATGTAATGTAATTAATGGTGACTTGATGACATTCCAAAAATTAAGTGTATCATAAGCAAACACCGGTAAAATCGTAAAATCGTAAAATCGTAAAATCGAACAATAGAAATAAATTTCGAAATAATTCAATTCCAGTCAACACAACTGCGGAGCTATTTATACAAAAAAAAAAAATTATTATATACATTCTAAATTTCAGTCAAATTGTCTGATTCGTTAAAATTTTTATTATAATTCCAACATAGCGGCATCTACCGGGTCTACTTTAAAAAAAAATTTCTTCTCATGATCACACAAATATACAAACTAATTTTCAATTAAATTGGTCCATTCGTTCAAATTTTGATTAAAAATCCACCCAAATGCCACGTACCGGGGCTATTTGTATACACATCTTTTTCTGATGATCAAACAAACATACATTCTGAATTTCAATTAAATTGGTTCATCCATTAAAATTTTCGATATAAATGCACCCCAGCGCCATCTACCGGGTCCATTTATACATAGAACTGTTTCTCATGAACAAACAAATATGCATTCTAAATTTCAGTTGAATTGGTCCAAGCATAAATCCTCCATAGCGCCACCTAGAGCGTATTTTTATCTTTACGAACAAACTGCTTAAAATTTCGAATCGAACCGTTCTCAAGTGATGGGTTTACATACGTGGACCGTTTCCTTTTTATATATATAGATTCTGGCATGCTGATCGAGCAGTTTTCATACACATTAAATGAGAGTTTGAATTTTAAAAAAACCTATAATACGAGCATAATGCAATTTTTTATCGGTCGGACCCATGAATTTTTGGATTATTTTGCAAATTTTTTATGAGATGCATCAGGTTATTGGAGAATAATTCGTAAACTCGTCCAACGATTTGAACAAGAGTGGTCTCCAATTCAAGGTAATGTGCTCCCTTAAAACCTTTCTACTCGTATACAAGCTTTTATCATCGGATTAAAAATCACGGTTTTAAATTTACAAAAAAATTTCATTTCTGCCGACTGAACCAAAAGGCTTTTCACTTTTAAAACGATTACAGTAAAAAACTGGACAACTAAGATAAAAACTGTTTATCTATATATATAAAAGGCTTGGGTGACTGACTGATCACTCCCCAGCCCAAACGGCTAAAGCTAGAACCGTGAAATTTAGAATGTAGGTTTATTTTATGACGTAGGCGCGCACTAAGAAGGGATTTTTGGAAATTCGGACTGTAAGGGGGTAAAATGGGCGTGTCACCGCCCCATACAACTGGAGTTTTAAAATGGCTGTATCTTTTAAACCATTATAGGTACGAAGTCGAAATTTGGTACGTATATCGGTCGTATAAGAAAAACTAATTTTGTTTATATAAAGTGGGCGGTGCCACGCCCCTTATTGAAAAATTGTTATACTGGCTAAATGAATGGACCGATTGTAATGAAATTTTCACTGTGAGGTACTGCCCGCAGGGCCTCTATCATAGGCTACATAAAAACAAAATTAGACAAAGGGGCGTGGCACCGCCCACACAAACCGAAATTTCAATATGTCATATCTCAATAGCCATTTAAGGTATAAAGATGAAATTTGCTACAAATGTTACTGATACAAAGAGGAATACGTCTGGCTGGAAAATGGGCGGTGCCACGCCTCTTTTGAAAAATCGTTTTCTGGGCAAAATAAATGGACCGATTGCAATGAAATTTTAACTGTGTAGTACCATCCGTAGGGCCTCTACCATAGGCTACATAAAAACATAATTAGAAAAAGGGGCGTGGCACCGCCCAGACAAACCGAAATTTGAGTTAGTCATATAGCCCGAGCCATTAGGGGTATGAAGATGAGATTTGCTACATATGTTACTGGTATAAGAAGGATTAGGTCTTGCTGAAAAATGGGCGGTGCCACGCCCCTTTATTGAAAAATTGTTATACTGGCCAAATAAATGGACCGATTGTAATGTACTGTGAGGTACTGTCCGCAGGGCCTCTATCATAGGCTACATAAAAACAATATTAGAAATAGGGGCGTGGCACCGTGGCACATATGAAGATGAGATTTGCTACAAATGTTACTGATACAATGAGGAATACGTCTGGCTGGAAAATGGGCGGTGCCACGCCCCTTTGGAAAAAATCGTTATCCCGGTGAAATAAATGAACAGATTGCAACAAAATTTTCACTGTGTAGCACTGTCAGCGGCTACATAAAAAACATAATTAGACCAATTGGCGTTGCACCGCCTATTAATGTTATGTGTCTCTGGGAAATAGGCAGTGCCACGCCTCTACTGGATAAACTGTTAGTCAGTCCGTCAGAATGATTGTAATAACATTTTCTTTATCCATTTATTTCAAATTGCTTACTGGGTGTAAATAGGAAGATGTAATTTGGGGTGGTTTTTCCCCTTTTCAAATAATAGTCAGCTAAGAATGCGTTTTTTGATATTCGTACTTTTAGGGGACATGCTCGCTATCAAAGTGGATTGAATCCGATAATTCTGGGTAAAAAAATCGAAAAAGAGATAAAAATTTTACTTTCGCCCAGACCAAACGGCTAATGCTATAATCATAATAATTTTTATGGGCTTGCTGCCTATGGAATTAGAACGGAGTAAGGACGGTTTTCGAAATTCTTACCTTTTAGGAGTAAAAATGCCGAAAGTGATAAACTGGTACTAAACGGCTAAAGGCATAGTCGCAAAAATTGAAGTGAATATTTTAGTTGTGCGATGTGAAATAATTTTGTGAAATTCTGGTACTATGATCCAGACCAACTGCCTAAAGGTAAAGTTACGAAAATGTAAATAGAATTCCCGCCTATAGTATTAGAGAGCCAACAGAAGAAGTTGTAGAAATTTGAACATTTAGGCGTAAACAGGCAGAAAGGGGATAAAACTGGTACCATCACCCAAATCAAAAGGCTAAATCTATAATCGTATATGATGATGATTCCTATAGAATTAGAGGGAGTACCAGTCCATTTAAGATGTGCGTTACGAATGTATCTTTTGAAATTCGTACTTTTAGGTATAATAAGGTACAAAAGCGGTACAATCACTCAGACTAATAGGATAAAGCTACAATCACATAAATGGGGTGTTTGTTCGTCTTGAAGCTGAAGTTCGTGAAGCAACGCGAGCCGGGAAAGCTAGTTTATTATAAAAGTACACAAACAGGGATTCATGCATGATCATTAATTATTTTGACATTGATGCAACCTAGAGACTTAAAGTGCATTTAAAGTCTACATTTTTCAAAAAAAAAAATCAATAATAAAGGCCAATCTTCGCCCAAATATACAAAAACTATAACTTGTGTTTGCTAGAATAAAATAATATAAAAATTTGATGTTTAAAAACGATAATGTTCGTTTGAGAGTTAAATTGCAAATTTAAAATTCCGCCAAAAATAACGGACAAAGATTTTTTTAAAAAATTTAAAAATGCAAAAATTTCCCGGAATATTTTTAATGATCTCCCATCAAAATATTACCCGTATGTCATTTGGTTTGGACAACACATTATTCAAAAAGTTTTATGTCGTAAACAGCCTTAACATGACTTTTAAACGATTTTCCGATTACCTAGGATCAAAATTTTTAGGGTCTTGAAATATTTTTCATATCGTTATGGCTAGAACCTTCAGAAAATGGACGCGCACCGAAGAAAATAAGACACATAAATTTTTCCCATACATTTTTGAACCGATCTAGAGGGCATGTTATAAAACTTGAAACTTTAAAAGACTGCATCTCATGAATTATAAGGGGTATAAAGGTAACATGTGGCATATGTTGTAGGTACAGTATGCATTACAGCGAGGATGAAAGTGGGCTGTGCCACGCCCCATTTAAAAGAGAGCGTTATCACAGCCATAATTATAGTTTGATCGTACCGAAAATTTAATAGTATATTAGAGATATAACTAGGCTATTTGGTACCAAGTTGGCAAAAAGAGCGGCATAGGATTTATTAAGAATCTTACCTTTTCCCTCTTTGGGAAATACAATAAAAACAGATAAAGCTTTTTTGCAAAAGCCAAACCCCAATGATGAGATATAATCGTGTTAAAATATACAAAAAGTGCTAAAATCCACCTCGACCAAATAAATTGTATTTATGCAGCCAGCTTGACAAAACAAATGTTGCAGAATATCCTATTGTTGGGTCTACTTTCACGTGTAATTCTCAGAATTGTGTCCCAAAATCATGTGTTGTACTGTGTAAAGCAATGATAATCATATTTAATTAATTCCACTCATAAAATCTAATATTGTGCCAAACGACAAACAAACGTCCTATTTTATTTATTCCTACTTCCAACTCAGAGTTGTTGCAATGTACATAATTTAACTAACACTTTGTTTTAGTCGACCTAATCTTGTGTATGTACATAATGAGTTTGCATTGTCTAATAGTACTTCCATTAAGTGACATCAAATTAATTTGATTTCATATCAGGTAATAATTTAAACACATAATATGTTGTAAAGAGGTAAATACACAAACACATTGTAACATTATAAAACAACTTGTGTTTAACACACTTCAACAGAATTTAAATCAATTTAATTGGTCCATGGAAATTATTCACGTTTTCGCAGCAAGTCCCTAAGGGTGTGTGTGTGTGGCGAGTATATCCCTTGTTGTGTATACGCAATGTTGTCACATACTGTGATGACAACATTTGTAACTAAATCATTTGCCTTCGTGTCCCAGCGGATGCTATGGACATTTAATTGTGATAACTTTGATTATGCAAAAAAAAACACGACAGTTGAATGCCTGCGCAGGCTGCAGTGGTCCCTATTATGTGTTCGTTTAAAATTTTTGTTTGAATGTATAAAATCTATATAAAGTTTAAAATGTTAAACCAATATAACTGTTTGAAATGTAAACTGTTTGAAATGTAGCCTAAATGATGCAAAACACTAAATATGACATCATATTTTGTCATTTGCAGAAACAATGGCGATATTACAGTGACTTATATTTGTTTGCCATTAATAATAAGGAATTTCACATACTCTTAAGTTGAATAACGGATAAGTTTTTGTATCTGTTTTGCTCCACAAGCGTCAACAAAATCAACAACCAACAACTGTTGTTGTTGTTGTTGTTGGTACGGAAACATGTTACTGGTAACATGAGACGATAAAACAATCTAACTTTATTTGGGCGTTGAAAAGCGTAATAAATTACTTTAGAATTTTTCATTATACAAAACTAGGAAAAGGAGTTGGTAGTGTACTGTTTCCTTTTTTACGAAAAAATTAAGATGATAAAAAGCAAAACATTTCAACGTAATAGTTGATTGAGGTGACATAAATGTCATTGAGCCAAGCCCCAAAAACAATAAGTCTTCGCAGATAAAGGATAGCCAAAGTTTGAGCATGTTTGGAGTATTTTAACCCGTAAACGACCCGTTCAACTTTGATGAAACAAAAGTCTGAAATTTAAGATTTAAAATTCTTTTAATCTGAGCACATATAATATCTCTGCAAAGTCAACAGTTTCGCAGTTAAAAATAAATTTATGAAAAACAAATGAAAAAATTTGCCTAAAAACTTCTATTTAAAAAATAATAAAAAATCAAAAACGGAAAAAGTGTTATGTCTTGCTACTTTCACGCAATAGCACGTGATCAAAATGAGACATAGATCATGAAAAACTATTATCGCGTTTCGCTTTTATTCACAATTAAGTGAATGTGTTTCATTTTCGAAAATATAAGTTTTTTCCATTCCAGGATATATGGGAGTTGGCGTGTCCCGTAAGATAATTTAATATAAGGCAACACAGTTGCCAGTATTATACCACAGACAAATTAAACTATATTTGGTTCAATACTTACAACAATTTTGGAAAATATAAGTTTTCCATTTCATTATATATGGGAGGTGGGCGTGTCCTTCGAGATAATTTGATATAATTCAACACAGTCATCAGTAATACTCGTATATCAGAGGCAAATTGAGGCAAATTGGGCTGATTTCTGCAAAACTTCGTTTTTTTCCTATTTATAAAAGTTATGTGTACCAAATTTCCTTTTTTTATAATAACTTATTTTATTGTTGGCCTGAAAATAAAATAACCTGTTAGTTATTACTTATTTTTATTAACAGAGTGCAACACATGATTTTGGGACTCAATTTTGAGAAATGCACGTGAAAGTAGCCCCAAAAGGGGCTCAAGTCATGTTACATGCCATAATAATTTAATATTGATTTGAAATTAGTAAGTATCGTATAGGGAAATTTGTCACGTTTTAGGCTTTTTTGTTATATTGTTATACGGTGGCGTATGATTATGATAAGTAATATTACACGTTAATCATACGCCACGGAGTACAACAGTTCTATTGTAACTGCTACAAAAAAAACTCAGTTCAAAATCATTTGATGAATGGAAAAGTGAAACTGTTGCTTATGTAAGGAAACGTTATATGAACAGATTAATGGAATTGTAATTCTTAATTTTTTTAAATTTGTTTCAGCTAAATTGTGGTTCTCGAGTTGTATGAAACAAAAGAGCCTTAAACGTGACAAATTATCCAATACGATATATTGGGGCTACTTTCACTATTTTACTTTCAATTTCAAATGCGGACCTATGGAGTACGACCAACGAGGAAAGCATAAGATGCCAAATAACAAGAAGGAAGTGGAGATGGATAGGAAATACTCTACGAAAACCAGAGGACAGCATCATTAAAACGGCACTGGAATGGAACCCTCAAGGAAACCGACGCCCTGTGCGTCCAAAAAACCAATTGGCGCAGGACTTTATTATATGAATTTAGACAACAAGACCTCACTTTCGATGAAATTAAAACTATGTGCAACAATAGAAGTATTTGGAATAACCTTGTAGAAGCCCTATGTTCCCAAGCGGAATAAATAAAGGGAAAAAAAACTTTCCCATGCAGTTTTTATAATTAAGTCCTAACTCAATGAGCTGAAAAATTTTGTATTGTATAATTCTAAGAATTATACAATTTCATCAACGTTTTTCCAAAGAATTTTGTACATATTCTCAAACAAATATTCATTGCATCAAAATTTCAAATTTTTGTCAAAATAAGAATAAAAGCGAGACGCGTTCATCGATTTTCATGATCTAGATCTCATTTTGTTCATAGATATAGTGAAATAACGCGATAGTAGTAAGACTTGACATTTTTTTGCGTTTTGGATTTTTTATTTTTTTAAATATAAAAAAATTTAATTTTTCAGGCAAATTTTTTATTTATTTTTTCATAAATTAATTTTTACTACAAAACTGTTGATTTTACAGGGAAATGATATAGGAATAGATAAAAGGAAATTTAATTCCTTAATTTCGGAAAAATTGAACTAGCTGTTCTTAAGTTATGCCAAAAATCCAACATCGATTTTTACGACCACCCTAAAGACCAACACCAACCATATTACATATACACTACGATTATTTTCAATAGAACACAATAAAGCTATTTCAATCGCAAGCGATAAATACCAATAGCCTCAAATCACTAGCGATTTCACACATACCATCTGATGTGATTTGATTTCGCCCACAAAAATACAACAGAATGCATTGAGGAAATTGAAATGCCACCAAAAACTTTTCTCATTTTCACTAAACTACGTGATCGAATTACACATAAAAATAGATGAAATGGAACTCATCGAAAATTCATAGAATAAAGTTGATACTGAAAATAGAAGGAAATAAATACCCCAACTACCCACCCATAAACAAAAAATGCAAGAAACTATATGAACTATAACAATTGAATGTAACAAAAGTTTGCCGACTATTGAAACTGCTCAACGATAAAAATATAAACCACATGTACATAATATGGAACTAAACTAAATAACAAAAGCGTGTTACTACTCTCCAGTACCAAGGATTACAGAAGAAAGAAATTTGAAGTCAATCAGATCATAGCTACTTTTATATAATTAACCGAAAATAATTCAGTGCGTTATTATCTTTTGAGGCAGAAGTAAAAGTTGTAGGTAGTTGAAATCTTGCAAAATGTTTACAATTCGAGAAACGTATTTTTGTACTTTTAAGAACTCAATGTTGTACGATAGGATAGGGAAATCTATCCAAAAAAAATTTTACAAAATAAAAACTTATCAAAGAAATAAAATTTGATCCATTGTTTTAGTAGATAGTTATTATTCTTTTTAATTGGAAGCAGTAACAATCCATAAGTAGCCGCACGTAGAAAATAATGTCAAGCGCTTCGGTATTTTTCGCTCCGTAGATAGTTATACAAAAAAAGTGTAGATAACAGCTCTTTATCCTGGTCCATCGAACAAAATTTTGTTCGCCCCCTCCTGTGCCGGCCTTCCAGTTAATTGGCGAAGACCTTTCGAACTGGAACATTTCCATCCATTCGTACAACGTATTTTTCTTTTGAAGACTTCCAGTATATATTGATCAGCTTGTGTCATTACCCAGGATTCTGTGCTGTAGAGCAAGACAGTTAGGATCAGAGTCTGGTAGAGTTGGATCTTTGTTCTTTGAGAGCGCACTTTGTCATTTATTCGCTTGCTTAGCGCATAGTAGTAGCGGTCCGGGATCAATACTCGTCACTTGATTCCCAGGCTGACATTATTATTTTTGTTTACGGCGGAGCCAAGAAAAATCATCTACCACTTCGAAGTTATAGTTCTCAATGTTCACGAAGCGTCCCAGACGAGTAGACTCTTTGTTCCTTGAAACAAATAACTTGCTTCTGTCCTCATTTATCACCAGACCCACTCCTGCCGACTACTTTTTAATGCTCGAAAAGGCCGCAGTAACATCCCGCAATCCACGGCCAGTGATATCTATATCATCGGCATACGCGAGCAGCATGTGACTTTTGTGAAAGTTAGTAACATTCTTGTTAACTGTAGTATTCCAACTCTTTTACGATGTTTAAGAGATCGCAGGATAGACTATCGCCTTGTCAAAGCCTCTTTTGAAAGAAAGTGACTCTGTGAGATTTGTGTCTATTTTCACTGAAGACTTCGTGTCAGTCAGTGTCATTCCGAAAAGTCGTATTAGTTTCGCGGGGATACCAAACTAAGCCCTAGCATCTAGTAGTAGTATAGGACTGTCGAACGCAGGTTTGCAGTCGATAGACAGATGGTAGGTATCGATCCGCATTTCTTGGGTCTTCTCCAGGATTTGTCGTAGTGTGAATATCTAGTCTGTCGTGGATTTACCAAGTCTAAAGCCACACTGATAAGGTTCAATCAGGTTCGCCAAAATGGTTCATTCATTCACATAACACACTAGACAGGACCTTTTATGTAATGGGTTAAAGGCTGAACCCGCCATAGTCGATACACACACTTTGATGGTTTGATTTGATGATTTCTTAAGCACAGGACATAGAACACACAGATTCCAATTATCGTACATGCATTCCTTGAGCCAAATCGAGTTTATGAGGTAATGAATGCTTGTTGCCAGTTTATCGCCTCCGGCTTTTAAAAGCTCTGCCGGCAGTCCATCGGCTCCCGCTGCTTTAAGCCTGGCGATCGCTGTGCTGATCTCGTTTTGGCTCGGTTGTGGACAATATACTCCATCATCGATGATTGGTGTGATTTCGTCCCTTTTGATGCCTTCGGGAACGAGTACAGATCGGAAGTGTATCCTTCATATTTGCAACACACTCTAAATGTCCGTGACCAGATTTCTGTCCCCGTCCTTACAGAAGGTGATCCCTGGTCCAAAACATTTGCTATTTACCTTTTGGTAAAACTGTTGGGGTTCACCTCTACCCCTGTAGTTTTCGATATCGCAAGAATCTGCCCCAGACCTCATCCGTGGCGCTTTAAGGGAAGTTACGTTTTTAAGTCTTTTTCATGTAAAACACCAAACACCCAATAACTCCTCCTATTTTTTTGCCATCGTTGTCTGGGAACATCGAAACAATATACATAAATCCATGTCAACCGATTTTAAAAGTTAAATTGCTCTAAGTTCTTCTCCCATTTACTTTACGCAACATTAACTTCTAACAATTATATTCCTTCAAAGTAAAGTCATCCTCTTATATCGGTGCACTTGTCAAGAATCTACAATAAACTTTTCATACCATGGTCAAGTGCTACGAACAGTAAGAAGCGAAACTATTTCTACTTCTACGAATGTGTGTGTTGTTGTTTGAACATATTTAAACTTTTGCAATGTGTAGTAAATACTAAAATGCAACACGAATTTTACAAGTTAGACTGTCAACAAACAATTTTCAATTTTCGTTATAATACGTGATCACATTACAAGTGATTCCTGCAACGACATGTGTAAATCGAGTTTAAAATTGTAACGACACACTGGAACTGGGGAAATAGAAAATCTTAAAAAGGACTAACATTACCACATTGAAATATGTATTACATTGGAAAGGCTAAGCAATCAATATTGTGATCCTGGTAAACAAAATTCAAATGCAAAGAGAGAAGGAGGTAATGGGCGGCGTACACATAAAAACACGACACAAAGGTTTTTATACCATCACCTGTAGGAATGATGGTATATAACATTTGATACGAAAAAAAGTGTAGCGCATTTGAGGAGACGAGTTAGATTCCAAATATTTTTAAACCAAGTTCGTTTCAAGACTTTTTAAGATGATTGAGCCATGTCCGCCAGTCTGGCTGGCTGGATTCCTGGTAGATAGGATAACTCAAGTAATCCTAAAATTTACTGAGGAGTGAATAGGGACTACATCGGTTAACCCCTTCTGCTGCCTTCCATACCACACAAAATAACCTATTTTTGAAAAATTTATTTATTTGTGATAGGAGGCAAAACCTCACCAAACTTAACTATATGACAAATATATTCCTTCAGAATATTCTTATACCCTGTAGGTATATCACTTAACTGTATTTCATTCACATTTCAATTATTCCAACATCTTGGGATAATCCTTTTTGCTTTCAGTAAAGCTAAATATCCTGAAGTGTTTATGCATGCTACTGGAACATTCCCAACCCCAGTCCTGTGTGCGTATACAACTGTCAGGTTGGGATAACCCAAACAAGATATCAAATAAATGTGTTTAACTTCTAACTTTTTCCATTACCATGTGTGAGACTATGTATGGCTAAAGATACTAAAGCCCCAGAGGAGCAATTTGTTTCTATTCGAATTCAAGTGGAAATAAAGAAATACAAAACAAGAATGTTTTAATCCGTTTAGATTTTGTTTACAATTCGTTAAACAATTTTTTAAAGATAAATTAAGCTTAGATAACAAGAGTTTGTATCAGTAAGAATTTATTTTACTTTGAACATTTTCAACATGTAAAATGTTTTTACAAATTTCTATGTGTTTTTATATTTACAATATTTGCAAATTTTCTTCTATGTATGGGGAGTGGAGAAATTGATACAATGGTTGTGGTATAAAAGATGGTATTAGAATTTTTTTGTTGTGGGAGCTGTGGAGTTTAAATTTATTATTTCCGCAGTGGTGCGCTTGAATGTATTAACATAGGAGAACATTGTAAAGTTACTTTGACGGTTCTGTGAAATAAATATGTTTGTCAACTGTTGTGTTATGTGTGTTGGCACGAATCTTAGTTTGCCAATTTTACAATTATAGTTTTATCCAAAAATTGTTGCACACAAGACCGCTGAGGAGTGTTTTACCATAACTCTGGTACGAGAAATTGAACTTCATCTTTTGTTTTGTGAGTAACAACAGTAAATGGTTTGTACTTTTAATCAAAATTGTTAGTAATACAGAGAAAATTAATTCAAAGTGTGGGTTTATTGACATTGTAAAGAATATGTATAGCACTCCATTGAATTACATTGCACAGTGGTTCCGTCCATAGGCCAAAAATCAAAAAACTAATCACAAAGTATTAAAATATAATGTAAACAAATTATCTCTTAAATGTCCAATCTTTTTAATGGTAAACCGGATTCTTCTGGAAATCTAACGGGACTTTTTAAAAATAGAATTTAATCATGAACATTTGTTTGCGCTTTTGTACGTTGGTCGAATATTTTAAAACAAGAGTGCACTCTAACACGGATTGCTCATTGCATAAGTCTAAAAAATTAAATTATTTTTAATAGATTTTAAAATTAAAAGTATTTATTTAATCTCCACAAATTTATAAAAACTAACTTGTTTTGTAATTCTTGTCAAATTAATGTTTTAGGTAACGTATTTGTTTGACCATATTTTGTGCGTCTTCATTATGATTATTTAGAGTTTTAGTTGTGTTCCTCCCAGATCGCCCTTTAGGTCTCTTTTCCATTGTATTTGTCGTAGTCTTAAGGTAATAAAAGTGTTAAAGTTTGTTGCGGAAATTTGCGGATGTGCGTGTAGTTTTTAATATACTAAACCGCCTTCTTATTAAATCCTCAAACTTAGGTAAGAGGGTAAGTATAATTTTATAAGTGAAAAAGTGTAACGACCCCAATTATCTCGACCCAAATTATCATAAAACCAACTTTGTTTAAAGATTTTTTTAGACGATTGTCCCATTTCCGTCGGTCCTGGCTGGCCGGTTGGCTTGCTGGTTGGACGGATAACTGATAGGCATGATAATTTGAGTAAACCTTAAATGATCTTTATGAAAATTTACCAGTTTTAATATTTTCCAAAATGAAGTTACGTTATTGTAAATAAGCAGAATTACCCTACCCTTTCTGGTACCTCCTATGCAAACTTACCTATTTATGGATATTTCTTCCATTACTTCCAAACGAAACACTACATGATCATGAACTTTGGCGGACTAATAATCTAATAAAACCAGGCAAAACTACAAAAAATCGGAACTTTTGCCGCGACCCTTATGCCACCTCATTGTATAAAAATGACCTAATTCAACGTAATATTACCACAAGCATATTTTTTTCAAGGAAAACTTAGGGATGAATACGGACTATGTTGCTCTACCGCTTCTGAGATGTTAACATATTTTTGGGAAAATTAATATTTCTCTTATAACATTTAAACGAAAAACTGGAGTATACTTGAATGTGGTCAGTTGGATTATCTTGTAATCCGACGCAAAACGGACAGACGGTTTATATACATATCATTTTTGTAAGAGACATTGAATTGAACTTTTTATAACTATTGTTAGTTTTGCTACATGTCTGTAAACTTCTGGCCATACGACCGAGAGTCCTATTCCCGATCGTTTACGCTACATAAGTAATTTCTTTTTCAATTTCATTAACTCGAGAGTAAAACAATGTCGGTATTTATCAGTCAGTTCATCTGATTGAAATTCCTGAACTCGCTTAAATAGTTTTTAAGAGCCCTGCTGAACATTTTAGCTCTGTACTACCATTAGAAGTATTGTTACGTGATTATTCAAAAATATTACTGTACACAGAAGATTTAAGTCGGCATGCTGTACTACCATTAGAAGTATTTTTGGCCGCGCCTCCATATAAGCGGATCCACTGTGCATTGTGCGCTCTATACATGTGCGATAAATTTAATATGAACGAAATTTCTCAAAGTCTATTAAATATTACACAACAATCTCTATATGAATGTGTTTTCAAAAGTAATTCTATCTGGGATTTACATCAGCCACATCTATATATATAAAAATGGTGGCAAAAATGTATAGTAATTCATCAATTGAGAACGGCTGGGCCGATTTCGCTCAAACTTTTTTTAAGTTGTTCGTTATTGGCAGGAGCAGGTTTATGTGAAAGAAAATTTAGGGAAAATCTTCCGGAAAAGTCGGAAAATTGAAATTGTTCTCAAGCGTCGGGATGGTGGACACTGCACTTTAATACCCGCTGATGTTCTGTCGTGGAGAGGATGGCTATCACCTCAATTTAAAGATGGCCAATACAACGAAATCTTTGTTTACAAGTCATCACTTCTTTTTATTTTCCATTTAAGTTCGAATTCGTATTTCAGGAGAAGAAACAAATTAAAAGGATAGCTTAATGAATTTGTATGCCTATCGATTGATGATTCGGCAAGATAGTGACAATCGTCTGTAAAGATATCGCCGGTTATTTCAACAGTACAGCGTTGACATGTACGTCAAGGTCGAAACTGAGCGTCTCAATTTTATTCGTTTTTATTAGTCGCCACATTTCGAGAAGCTTGACAACGTTTGCATTTGCTCGAAAACGATACGCAGGACTCAACGCTCGCCGAGGCAACTGTTTCTGCTCCAGCGAATCAAATTCGAACATTGTTTGCGATCATCATAGCCACGTGTCAACTGTCGAAACCGAGAGCATTGTGGGACAAATACAAGGACGAGATAGCTAACGACAGTTTGCACAGCGCTCGCACGACAACATCGAATTTTGAAATTAAAGAAATTGGGAATACCAGCGTTAAATCGTTTGTGACCGACGAGAATGAGGCGACCAACTATCCGACTGAATTTTTGAACTCCCTAGATGTGTCAGCTAAAGGTGGGATCATAATCATGTTGCGAAATCTGAATCATCCGAAATTGTTCAACGGTACTCCTTTGTCCGTCAAGAAACTGATAAACAATGTAATTAAAGCGACGATCATCAAGAGCAAATTTAAAGGAGATGAAGTTCTTATTCCACGAATTCCTATTATTCCAACCGATTTTCCCTTCCAATTCTAGCCAATTTAATTCCCCATTCGATTGGCTTTTGTGATGACAATCACTAAATCGCAAAGCGCATCGTTGGAAGTTTGTACGTTCGCGTGTCGGCAAACCGTCTTCATTGTTTGTTTCTGTGCCGGAAAACAAATCGAAAAACATTGTTTATCAGATCGCTCTTCACTAAATTAGATTAAATTCAATTAAATTAAAATTTGAACTGTCTGTGTTTAAATATTACCATGGAGCTTATATGAAAACGTTAACTTAGAAGCGAGACGAAGTTTGCCGGGTCCGCAGTTGTATGGCAGAACAACGTTTGCCGGGTCAGCTAGTATTTATATAACAATTAATAAAATATTTATCTACACAGGCTCATGAAGAGAGAATGTTATATCAAAAACAAACATTAAATGAAAATATATTACTTTTGCGTACAAAGATCATCATCACACGTTAAGACTATATACAATTTAATATTTTACAATAGAAATTGTTCAAATTCAACCACATGTGAATGTGTGCAAGGATCCAGACAGCATACAGATACGACAGACATTGGCACTGTGTTTGTGTGTTACATGTGTGTGTATTTATCTCAAGTCCGATGAAAGGGACCATTAATAACACAAGGGAACAAAATTGAACTTTTTGAGTGTTGTTTGGAATTCTATAGCTGTTTTTTACTAATTTGAGGTCGCTGATTTTAAATCTTATCTCCATTTTTCTCCATCAGCTCGAATTTTTAAGTTACAGGTACTAATCGTATTTTCGCCTATTTTCCAAAAAATTATAGTTCAAAAAATCATAATTTTTTTTTCATAAGCCGGATTTTAAAATTTTGTTTTTTTTTTTAAGATAACGTTGTTACCTTCGAAAAAAATCAAATTTTTTAATATCACAAAAAAAAATGACTGAGTAAAGGCTCTTTTATTAAAAAAAAAATAACAAAATAACAAAAAAAATTACACATTTTAATTTTCTTCACGCTGAAAGTTAATCAGTTGGGGGCAAATTGTTCTTTTTATTAGCTTCATTGAATATCATATTAAAGTAGCTTTCTAAATCATGTATTTACGTAATAATCGATTGAAAATTGAATGAGTTATGCTAATTTCGGTGATTACAGATTTTTCGAATTTTTTTCTTTCTACCAAAAAAAATGACTGAATTCAGTGTACTAACAAAAAATTTATGTATGTAAGACTATTGGGGTGATTTCGGTCATTTGTATGGGAGGTACCAGAAGGGGTATGGCAACGGTTTCGGTTTTTTTAGTGTTTGTCTACTTTTGCAAGATAAATAAACCGACCAATTTTAAATATCCTCCGGTTGTCTGTTTGGCAGCTATCGAAGATATATTAATTATCCAAAAATAGGTAATTTTGTATGGGAGGTACCAGAAGGGGTGGGGCTATTCCGCCCATTTACAATCCCATAAGTTCGTTTCGAAAAATATTAATACTGATATATTTTCAATGCGATCCGTTAAGGTTTGCACGAGTTACACTTTCACAAACATATTAATAAATGTTATTTCTGTATGGAAATCGCGATTTTTGTAAATTTAGTTATCTCAGTAAATTGTTGACAAAATCAAAAGTTGTGCACAGATTTCAATGAAATAAAGCTCATTTGATTCGAACTATATTAAACTAAATGTTTTAAGACCAACACTGTGATTTTTATTGCATTTTTTTTTATGAATTTTTAAAAAACAAAAATTTTTTTTTTGTAAAGTTTTTGTTTTTTTTTTTAAACTACAACGATATCTCTGAAACTACTAGGCCAAATTAAAAACAATGTAGGCACGGGTTAAAGATAATTTTGTTGACGAGTTTAAGTTTTTTTTTTAATTGAATATGGTGAACCGTTTTCAAGTTATTTAAATATTTGTAGTGGAAGTACGTTAGTTTTGGAAATAACGGTATATCGCGAAAAGTCGAAGAAACCAAGTGCAGATTTGGATTCGGCGTCCCAAATTACCTTTAAAACAATATTCAGTTCTTTAGCAACAAATACCTTGTTTCCTTGTGTAATTGATCAAATGAATTGTATATTTATTAATTACTGGACATAAAATGGCATGAGAACAAACAAAATTGCTCATACATATGTGGGAAATTTAATGGAGATGCAGCTTTGCTGTTGCGAAATGTACAGCAAGTATTTTAATGCCATTATAGTTTTAATTATAAATCAGTACAAGAATTGCAGTCAGGCAAATTAACTATTATGCATTATTATTTACCAGAGCTTTACAGACATATAGTAAAATTTCGTAAATCAACTGTCAGGTTTTCCTCTTTAAGATACATATTTTTGGGCTTGTGTTTGAGATTTATGACCCTATTTTTATTAGACATGTTTTCGTTTCTTTCGTAGAAAAAAAAACTACAACATATTCGCCGTCATACGGACGAATCGTAGATAAAATACGGCAACTTATGTCTTAGGCTGTGCGAGACAATTTTGTGTCTGAACGTTAGACGACAACTAGAATGTTATTGCAATTCGTTACCTATAACACTCCTGAGAGGCAAATTTTTCGACAGATTCCTTATGTCTGAACGCGCCTTTACACTTACTTTCGTATATACTGACATACGTATGAGTAATAAATAAAATTCCACATAACTCATACGCTCTGGCGAGGTAAAACTTTATATCGTCACATAAAATGCTAAGACCTTAGTTCTTACAATAAAAACAGATAAAGATAACCTTTAATAGAGTATTATTAGCAAAAGCCAAACCCGAATGACGAGATATAAACGTGTTGAGATATAGAAAAAGTACTAAAAATCAACTTTGAGCAAACAATTAGTATGGCCAATAAATTATTAATGTTGCCAACGAGGCAAAGCGTTTAATGCAGTAGTTCTTATTTTTGGGGCTACTTTCATGTGAAATTCTCAGAATTGAGTCTCAAAATCATGTGTAGTACTGTGTAAGTAATATGATAAATATATGCAGGCTACATAGATATTATTCATTAGTAAAGAACGACTATAAATAACATATTTTTTTCCAATAGTATGTTAAGATTGTAAGCCGCACGTAGAAATGTTTTATATGCGCTTCGTTCTTCTAACCTTCTTCTGCAGTTCGTCACACCAAGTTCTGCAAGGTTCTCAGTAATCTGGCCTTTCCCTCTTCTAAGCCGTCCATTGAGTTCATTCTCTGACATAGGCTTCGCAAGCGCTGTACCTTATCGCGTCCGATCATGTCGATGTCAGTGTACATCTCGTTCAACTCATGATTCATGCGACGTCGCTACTCTCCGTTAACGATGATGTGCCCCTATATGTTACGTAGTATTTTCCTCTCAAACACTGCAAGAACTGCATCCACGATCCTGAGCTATACACCAAGACTGGTAGAACCAGTATATTGTAATACTGGATTTTTTTGGTACTATAAAAGTACTTTTTGGGCACAACATAACACAGTTTCAACAACATAGTTTCGGCGCACTTAGTTTTACTGTTATTATTATTATATTATTCGTTGAAACTAATTACTTCGTTATGTCCTCGTTCACTATTAGACCCACAATTGCTGATTACTTCAGTATACCTGAGAAGGCTACAGTCACATCCCGCTATTTTCGACCGATGAGCAGGCTTTTGTTGAATATCGTGCCTCTCGTGTTTACTGCAGCTTTCTTTATTATCATCTCCACCACTTTGTTGAAGATATACACGATAGGCCATCGCCTAATTTTAGGCCTCATCTAGTAAGAATGGCCCCGAAAGATTCGCCAATCTGAAGACTTCGTACCGGTCGGCATCATTCCGCAAAGGCGTATCAGCTTCACAACAATACCAAACTCAGTCATAGCTGTAAGTAATTTCTGCCGTATTGGGCTGTCGAAGTTAGCTTTATAGACAACGAAATGATGTTACGTGTCGATCTGTTTCTATTGGGTCTTTGCCAGGATTTGTGAAGTGTGAATATCTGGACAGTTGTTGTTTTACCAGATAATATTGGTTTTATTCTTTCACATAGCAAACTCGACAGGATCTTATATACGATGGGTAAAAGGCTGATCTTGGAACCCACACTTGGATCACCTGATTTCAGTAGAGGACATAATACGCTTAGATTCCAATTATCGGGCAAGCACTCGTTAAGCCATACCATGCGTACAAGCTAGATATCAGCTCCTCTCCACCGGACTTCAAGAGCTCTGCCAGAAGTCCGTCGGCACCGACTGCCTTATTTATTTTCAGCAGAGATATTGCTCTTCTTGCTCGAATTGACTTGGAGGTAGGCAACCTAAGCCGTCGTCAACAATTGGCGTGATACCTTCACGTGCTGGATGTGTTCTCTCCATACTGCAGCACCCTTGCACATTTGTAACCAGATTTCCTACATTGTCCTTAGAGGAGGGTAGCCTATTACAGTACTTTTTAGTACAATTTTCGGGATTTACATCTATCCCTGTACTTTTTCTATCCCCGTTTTCTGGTCCCTTCATCTGACGTTTTTTTTAATTTAAATAGCTGTCTCGCCTGTTTATATGTCTGCTTTTACCGTTCCCTTACATCCCAGGTTACAATTGGCTGCAGCGTTGCCCTATAAGCAGCATCCTGTTCCTCAGATGCTATGTGACATTATTCATCGTACCAAGATTCGTCTGAGCGCCGTTTTTTGGAAAGTGTATCGGAAACGTCAGAAGTAGACGCGTTATGCCATAGTATTTGAGAGAGCTGGTTGGAGTAGGCTGTGCGTATCTCTGGGGTTTGCAGCTTAGCGATGTCCAGCTTTCCTTTTGTTTGACACTTGATACATGCCTTCCATCGATTACCATATGCTCAATTTGATTTTTGGTATATTGACCGGAGGATAGCTAAGCTGCCTTGTCGATATCTTAATACTGAAATGGTTCCTTGTCGACGCAAATCTAACCAGCCTAAACCCTATGACAGACGTGTAGGATTGCAGGCTGAATTTACCGATCGATAACGCAAGAAAATTTTCCTTCCTATTTTTGCATTAAAAACTCCCAGAATAATTTAAATGTTGTGGACGGGACTTATTCTTCTTCTTTACTGGCAGCAACAACAGAAATTCATCTATCAGTAGCCGCACGTAGAAAACCTCTTGCTGACTATGAAACCACATCCAAGTTCGTGTCTTTCTGCATGGCAGCTGTAAAAGATGTCACAGTTCTTCCGTCGTGTGCATCCTTGTCCCGTCCGTCTCATTTCCTGTATGGCTGTGATGTCAGCCTTGTATTTGTCGAGGACATCCGCCAGTTGAATAGAGGCACCATCTCTATATAGAGTTCGGACATTCCAGGTGCATATCCTTAAATCATGGTCCTTATATCGTTTGCGGTGGTCGTCAACATTTGGGGGGGGTTTTTGTTTTTTCTATTTTTTGTGTTTTCATAATAAATTTTGTTTAAGGAGAGTGGCTTATTAGGCCACCGCTCCCGATCCTAGTTTCTTGGGGCTGCCAAAGCCACTAAGAGAGCCTGTGTTGAGCTTCAGTAACTTCTGTTACCTACTTCCTAAGACGCATCGGTGGTAGCAAGTCGATTAGGTTACTCAGTATTTCGCCTTCTAACTTTAGCTAACTTCTAAGCGGTTTCTTTAAAGTCATTGCCCGGGGAATACTTGGTCTAAGACCGGAAGTAGTTAGCTGCTTGGACAGTGCCACAAAGGAATCGCTTCTGGTTACTCACTTGGGAGTAACTTTCAAGTAACTTTCAACCTCTGGGCAAAGTCCCATTCCCGGTCGGGACTGCGTTCGTATATTTCCTTGCCTTGTTGCGGATTGTAGCTTTTTGATGATTAACTGGATTGAACCGAGATACAAGATGTCTAAGTCTCTGGCTACTTACAAATCCACATACAAATTCGTGCTTTTCTGCATGGCTGCTGTAATAGGTGTTACACGCATGCATGTCCTGTCGTCATCATTTGGGTTTCATAGTCAGTATAATACCTGAACCGTCAGGATTCATCGCTCACTATTTTTCGCTATTCATGATAAAAATATTACGAACCAACGTTGCTCGGGTGCCTTCACGACACCCAAGTATTCCTATCAATATGTTAGTTTTCATCAATGCGTTACTCAACATCTTTATCAATAATTTCAGATGCAGGACGAAGTCTGCCAGGTCAGATAGTCCTTATGTACAATATATTTTTTACAACATACAAAATTCTTACTTAATCAAATTTTATCATATTTTGGTCTTTGGAAATATTTACATTCAGTATTACTATGCCTTATTCAAAGTGATATGTAACTAAGATTGTGCAAATAGTTTAACAATCCCATGGAACTCGTTATAAATTGTCACACATCATAGCAAACGTATATCTTTTTACTAAGCCATTGGCCCAGCCTCTACTTCTTCCCAACGACAACCATCATTTGCCTGTTTCTGCACGAGCACTTCAATAGCCTGGTACCACTCATTGAGGGTTCTCAGTTGCCTCTGAACCGTAAGTGATGTTAAGTCTAGCCATTTTACTTAATATGAATCAAAAAAAAGAAAATAACGAAACGTAATTGACAATTTTGTACATGGAAGCAACGTTACCCAGTACTTATTCCGCACTGTTATTACAATAACGCACAAAATATACGCTCGTGTTTACTATTAATACATTTCTGTACTGGGCATAAGTAAAGTCATAACAACTAAATTGCCTATAAAGCTCTTGTTAACAATATCAGTCGAAGGTTCATATTTTCTCGTGTCCTTCTTTGCTGTTGGTGGCCTGGGTAAGTACAAAAACAGAATCCCTAGAATTTTGGTGGAATTTTTCGAGTGTTTGTATGTGTGCTATGATTGCTGAAGATGATATCATTTGTGTATCAAATTAGACCATCAACAATATTAACTTAATCAATTTGTAGTAACCCTACAGGGGAATGTCTGAGACAAGTGTAAATGAATAAAGCTCTTATCACTGATGTTATGGTTAAGTGGTTTGTAGGGGGGTCACAGTTATTGTATGGCTTACTTCTATCGAGAAATTTTATTAATGGTGAGGGATTGTTATTTTGTATACATCAGTGTGTATTACTCAAGGATAATTGAAATAGCAATTGGGCGATACAAATTTGTATATGTCATTGGTATTAGTAGAGCTTAATTTCGTATTTACATAAAAACTCTTGAAAGTTATTACGTATTTTGGCGAAGGAACATACTGCTTTAGTCCTTCACGAATCCGAATTGAATTTAAAGATTCAATTTGATCTGTAATACTGGGATACATCTAGTAGTAGGTGCCTTGTCACGATGCTTCTTATTATTCAGTGCTTAGTGGAAATTTGCATTGAAACTTTCTTTCGACAAATTGCCACTATAATTTCTACGAGCGATATCATAGTGCCGTATAGCTTTATTATATTGCGTAAAACCGCCGTCACATACTTATACTCAAAAGTATGTTTCTTAAACTTCGCGTGCAATAAATTAATGGCAACATTTTCATTTCTCATGTCGCCTCGAATATCTTGAGCAAGCGCTGAAGTTGTCGTCATTTATTTTGGTTTATTCATTTGTAATTTGTGGCGCATTTTCAGCTTTTTTTCAGACTTATAGCTGAATTGTTGTTATATGAATAATGATGCTGCATTTTGTGAAACGTGAACATGCAGCATTTGCCACTGCTCTTGTGGCAGCTACGTATAATGGGTGGCTCTGTTGCGCATTTTCTGAGAGATTAGCAAAACGAAACTTTTGTTTAAGCGAAGGTTCAGGACGAAGTCTGCCAGGTCAGCTAGTCCTTATGTACAATATAATTTTTACAACAAGGTTCATGTGCTATTGGAGCCTTAAAGGGAATCATAGGTTTTTTTTATTCCTAATGTAATTTATTTAAATGTAATTTCCAAGTTAGTATTTTCCAAGCCCTTCTGCTAAATATTAATACTTGTTATTCACAGTTTAAAATTGTAGTGCCAATATAGGTATTACTTGTACTGTTTATCGCCTAGATTATGCTAGTTGACAGAGATGGCGTCAAGGAACACAACTACACACTTATATAAATTTTTGTCTATTTGTCTTTTGCACCCCTTTGCTTATAATCCTCTCTATTGTAACACATAATCACTTACAACTTTAAGGTCCGTTGAAGGACTCCTTGCGACAACAAAGCTTTTACTGTCTATATTAAAGCTACCCATCTATATCAAATATGTTGTTATTAACATATCAATTAATCCAGTCACTGTATTATGAAATAAAGTTCTCAAAGTAACTTTCTTTGCTGCCAATCCCATTAACAACATCTTCATGACATGATTTCTTTACTTATAAAATCTCAATCACCATCAGCAGTGTATTATGCATTGTGTAGCTCATATCGTATTCTCTTATATACTCCTTGCAATAAGCACGCACACACATCGTTTGCACATTTCATATTTCTGACTCTTTTGTTTTGTAGAAAATCTCATTACTATGTATAATCTCATACACAAACACTCACGCAGTGTTCATTTTAACATCTACTCACTGCTTATTAATAAATTTTTTAAACAAAATTATATCAAGCAAGAATTTCTAGTGTTCACAGTGTATGACATATTCACGCACATATGTACTTCTATATATGAATAGCCAATTTATGTTCATCTTATGTGTTGCTGTCGTTTTATTTGTGCTCTCATACTCCCAAAAGTATGCACTTATGCAAAGTATGCAATGCAATGCAGTGTTTTGTCTTAAATTTACTCAAGCGTGGCTTTCTTTGAGAAGTAGTTGTGACAACAATGAGATATATAAATTCTGTTGAAACTAATGTTGCCAGTAAGAAATAGTAAAACATCACAGCAATTTCGACACAAAATCAGAAATTTTTATGAAAATTTGTGTAGTAAAAATGTAAAGATAACTTTTTCAACAACGTATTATTCAGAAAATTCTAAAAAAAAATGTTGCCAAAAAAACATAGAACATAAATAAATTCTTAGCTCGCGCAAAATGTCTTCAAAGTTCTGTTTGTTTGAATCTTAGAAAAAGCTTTGCCATTAAACCAGTCTTCTCCAAATTTCATTAGCATACGCCTTTCTTAGAAAAGTGGTCAGGATCGGAACAAGAGTTGTGACATTGTCCAAATGACACTATTAACATAATTGCAATATATGCTGTAATATTACTCTGGGCGACTTGCAATTGGGCATATATGCAATTAACAGGAATCTCCTTAATTAGTGCCGTAGCACTCTATCTTTCAAAACACAATACCTAGAGGATTTTCGACTTGAAATTTGATATGGATACGTTTGAGAAGTGTGTAGATTCACCCATAGACATGTGGGTGCCTGTATTTTATTTAATATGAGAAAAAGTGCAGTTGAACCCCTAGTATCATAAGACCAAATTCGTTTCAGGACTTTTTGATATGATTGAGCCATGTCTGTCTGTCTGGCCAGCTGGTGAGCAGAATAACTCGGTTAAAACTTTAATACTGATCTGGACGACAATTTGTTAGTATGTATAGATATCTCTAATATGTAGTTATATAATTTTAAATAGGCAGAATAGGCCTACCCCCTTTAGTACCTTCCATACAATATAACCTATTTTTTGGGGAAAATCATATTTCTGGCATAACTTGCAAAATGAAAACTGCAGGATATTTGAATTTGGCCTGTTTAAGTACCTTTAATTAGTGAAAAAAAATCTTCCACATGGATGACCAAACTCCACCTAAATACATTTACATTCTTTTTCTTATTATATGGCAGCAACGACAGAAATTCATCCATCAGTAGCCGCAAGTGGAAAATAATTCTAATCGCTTCGGTCTTTTGCAAGTTTAGATAACAGCCCTTTCACCCGGTCCATCCAACGAAGCGTTGGTCGCCCCCTCTTGAACCACCCATCGATTTTAATGTCGAAGCCTTTTTCCAGCTAAAGCTTTTCCATCCATTCGTACAATGTGCCCAAGGCAGCGTATTCGTTCTAATTGAACGCGTTTGATTACGCCGATATCATTGTAAAGTTCATACAGCTCATGGTTCATTCGACGGTGGTACTCGTGGTTAACAATAATAAGTATAAAAGCTTTGCATATTTTTCTCTCAAAGACTCCCAGAACAGATTGATCCGCTCGTGGCGGAACAACAATGCAGGTAGGATCAGAGTCTCGATCAGCGGTTTGCGATCAATACTTGTCTTCTGATTTCCAGACTGATATCATTTTTCTTGTTTACGGTGGAGCTAAGGTAGAGAATATCGTCTAGAACTTCAAAGTCATATTGGCCAATATACACGCAGCGTATAAAACGATTTTTCACTGAAGACTTCGTGTCAGTCTGTGTCATTCCGCAAAGTCGTATAGGCTTGGCGGGGATATCAAACTCAGCCATAGCATCTTATAATTTCTGTCGTATCGGACTGTCGAATGCAGATTTGTAATCGATAAATAGATAGTAGGTGTCGTTCGGCATTTCTTTGGTCTTCTCCAGGATTTGTCGTAGTGTGAATATCTGGTTGGGCGTGGATTTACCAGGTCTATAGTCAGAGGACAGGACCTTGTAAGCGATGGGTAAAAGGTTGATCTAGCAATATATGGTATATACACTTGGATCGGCTTTCTTAATCACGGGATATAGGACACTCAGATTCCAATCATCGGGCATGTATTCTTCATTATTTTTAAACCTTGCGATCACCGTGCTGATCTCGTTTTGGCTCGGTAGTGGACAATCTACTCCATCGTCTATGTTTGGTGCGATTTCGTCACTTATGATGCCTTCGGGAACGAGTAGAGATTGAAAGTGTTCCCTACATATTTGCAACATAGTCTGAGCGTCCGTGACCAGATTTCCGTCTCTGTCCTTACAGCTGGGGATCCCTGTTCCAAAAACTTTGCTTTTGACCCTTTGGTAGAACTTTCGGGCCTCACCTCTATCCCTGTAATTTTCGATATCCTGGCTCTCTCTTTTCATCCACAGATGCGTTTCATTCCCCTCCTCTGCTCATTATAACTCTCCGTCACCGCACGCGTCGCCATTGGCTGCAATTTTGCCTTGTATGCAGCATCCATTTTCCGACATTGTCTCAGCGTGGTTTTCCATAACCCAGTACGGTCAATGCGGCAGTGGTCATAGAATTCACAATATGCTGCCACTGTGTGTCGGGAACATCAGAACTAGGGGGGTTTGTTTGGAGTAATTGAGAGAGTTGGTTGGAATAGGCTTTGGTTATCTCAGTGGTCTGCAGCTTTGTGATGTCTAGCTTTCTTTGCGTTTGATTTAGAGTGTTTTTAGCACTACTTAATCGTGTACGTACCTTGGCTGCAACTAGGTGGTGATCCGAGTCAATATTTGCACCGCGCATCACACGCACGTCCATTACGCATGAGACATGCCTTACATCAATTACGATGTAATCATTATGTTCTCTTGTCCTTTAATAAGGAAATATACAGGTTGCCTCTTTCGGCGCGAGTCTGGTTCCACTTACTACCATGTTTCTTGCCGGCGCGAAGCTAACCGTTAGTGAAGTTGTTGTTTTGTAGACTGAATTTCCGACTACGGAACAAAGAGCATTTTCCCTTCCTATTTATGCTGCGAATAGTGGCTACTCGGTCACTTATAGGGTAACACCTCTAGACCAGATGGCGAAGACTCTTTCCGCCTATGAAATCACATCCAAAGTCGTGACATTCTGCATTGGGGACCTCCAGAGAGAGATTCTGGTCATTCTCCAGTGAATAACCAACAAAAATCAACTCAACTTAGAAAACTCAAAATTCCTTAATAGACATTTACTCACAGATCTTTTCTGTTAGTACTTTAAATTTATATTATTTATTTATATTTATTTATAAAAATCTGCTAAGGAATGATTGCGGGCTATATATGCCGATCACTTCCTGTACCTGGTACCAATATGATCGATTGTTTGGAAAATAAAATTTTTCCTATAACTTCCAATCCGAAAACTACAGGAAATTTAAATTCATTTAGGTAAATGGCCCTGTAATAGTAGGTTGAACCTCAAAATGTTTGGAAACACCCATATTCATTTATAAACGTATATTTGTTGCAAGCGCGCTAAATCCTATCGAATTTTATACAATCTAAGCGCTTATGGAATGTTGACTTACCATTTCTATAGTTTTAATACAGTAAACGTTTGTCAATGCAGAAACAATCCTAACTTAAATTATTTAAGATGAGAATCTTCTATTGATATTGTTTTCTCGAAATTTGCTTCAAAATGGTTTATTTACTTCTTTTCACTTTTTATGTATAAGGCCGTAAATTTAAAAATGCTGTTCTTAGTTCGCCTCTAGGTGATTATTATACCATTTTTGCTATGGTAATCTGAGTACATGCAGGTATCTCTTTACTCGCTTTTACAGAGGAGTACCATCATAGCTGCCTCCATATCCGTAATTGTGTTAGTTCTTCCGCTACCACCAACCAGGAGCGTCCTGGACTTTGTCGTCTGTATACGTCAACTTGAGACAAGTATCATGTTGAGGATGTACCCAAGCATATTCAAATGCAAAAGTACGTACGTAAGCGTGCATGCATGTTTGTATATAAATGCGTATGGTGAACATGTTGCTTGCATCACAACAACCTACCAACATAATAGCTGCATGCAACTTTGCTGTGTTCCGTTTTTATTGGGTTATTTTTCTTGTTCTCGTTTTATTGAAATTTTACGGAAATTATATTTTACGACACGAAGATACAATATTGCGAAACAACGACTAAAGACATGCCCCGTTGAACCATGTACGTTTACTTGAATTTTTGTTGCTCGAGGAAACTACGGCTATCTATCTTTAGTCATAACTAGTGGGCCCGGCAATGCTTCGCTATTGCATATTAACTTCTAATTTATTTCACATTTAGGTCTACAAAGTACTTTGAAAACGGTACTTAAGCTCGACAATAATATGTTGACTTATGTAACTAATTTAAAGTAACTCCTTAATATGGAAGTTAACCAATAACGTTTATTGTTGTAAATGCTAATAAAAAGTTCATCAGCAAAGTCATATCTATAGTGCCGACATGTAGATTAACTCTTTTCTGTATGTGATCTGTAGTAGCGGATACTAACTATCTCTTTGGGCATAAAAAACACTTTTGTTATGCCTTCTCCGCCTATTGACCGCAAATGAAAATTCCGTTTAAAGCTTCATGCCTTTAGCCATAAAAACAGACAGTGGGCCCGGCAATGCTTCGCTATTGCATATTAACTTGTAATATATTTCACATTTAGGTCTACAAAGTACTTTGAAAACGGTACAGCTCGACAATAATATGTTGAGTTTATTAACTTATATAACTAATTTGAAGTATTTCATATAACACCGTCGTGTTGGAACCATTTCTCCTTCAAATAATGTGCAATGACATGATAAATAAAAAAAATCAATTGATCGTCCACTGGCTCAAATTCTTCCACCAGTTAGATCTTATATAGATGTAGGCCAAGATCTTTCTTCAGCATTTGCAGAGACCGAGTTGCTGATAAAGGCGTCGGTTCGATAAATTCGAGTCCCCTGTCACACTTACGTCTACAGCGTCGATGGCTTCTATAAGCTGCTCAGATGGATCATTATATGCACCCTCAACTTCACAATGGGGTACATAAGTATAGCGAACAGAACGTGCATTTTGAAAATAAATTTGCAAGATTTGTAAACGTTGTTCTTGTGTAGTCTTTACATGGTGATTTTTCAAAGTATACTAAAAGAAAGTCTATCACACTTCATTAGTATGACAGCTAGGTTTAAACTTATAACTATCAGATGTTCTATACGTCAAAAAAAAAAATTACCCCATACATAGGTTATTTACAAATGTTTGCTAATGTTACCTCTGATATACTATAAAAATTTAAATTGTGCCCCAATAAAACAAAAGGTGTTTTCCAGTATAACTACAATGAATATTGCTTTATTTTTCTATATGTATTATTTATTACCGATTCGCTCTCCTGAAAAGTAAATGAAAAGTAACTGGTGTACGGACCATTATTTGATACAGTTTATAAATTCAACTATTGAAGTGCGTTTGCAGCGCCTCGGCACTTATTACTTATTAAGTTCCAATTAGCCTGTTGATTAGGGCGGAACAATTTGTTCGCGTCTAAAAAAATGTGGTATTCGTATACCAGTATCGAAATGTACGATAAATTCTTAGAATATTCACTTAGAAACTATATGTCTACAATCAATTCCTAGTTCGCGCTGAGAAGCAAGAAGATTTCAGGTTAAGATATATTTCTAGCAATTTTTCGGTTACGTCAGACCTACCATTCCGATGTTTGGAGACCAAGACGATGAGAATAGCATATTTTTGACATTGTTTTGGATCCCGCCCAATATTCTGAAAAATGATTTTTAAAAACTTAATTTCCGTATGCCAACTCTCAGAGGCCATAACTTTTTAACCAATACATAGATTTGGTTCTGTAATATCTCATTTAGTTTGCTGGGAAGTTAGTTTTACGCAGAAGGTCTCGAAAAATATATATCTGAAGTTTTCGGTTTGTGCCCATTTAAAAACCAAAAAAATTTCTGTCTGAAATCTTCATGCTTCCCAGCGCGAGCTAGGAATTGATTTTAGACACAAAGTTTTTTGGTGAAATTTTCTTACAATTCATCGTAGATTCCAATTTTGGTTACGATTTTTGCGAATAAAAAAATTGGCCCACCTTACTGTTCATATCTCTAGGCGAACAGCAATGTTCTGTGGAATTTTTACAGTTATTACTGTTTGTTTTAAAAGGGGTGTGGAACAGCCCACTTCCACCATTACTCTAATTCATACAGCAACAACAACATATGTAACAAATCACATCTTCATACTTCTGATAGTTCATGAGATATAGTCTTTTTTACTTTAAAGTTGTATGGGCGGTGCCACGCTCCTTTATCCAATCACAACTAAGTACAGCCAGTGACTTACAACAGGTCATTAGTACCACTTTTTAAAATTATCTTATAAATCAGTCAATTAGAAAAGCCGTCAGAGCGATTTTTGAAAAAGTGGTGTGGCACCGCCTTCTTCCTCCCTGGCAGTAATTAATACTGCTCCAATAACATATATACCAAATCTCATCTTCATACCCCTGAAGCCGTTTTAATTTTCAAGTTGTATGGGCGGTGCCACGCCCCTTTATCCAATCACAACCAAATATAGCCAGGGACTATCAACAGTACCACTTGGTAAAATTTTCGTATCAATCGGTCTATTAGAAAAGCAGTTCGAGTGATTCTTTAAAAGAGGGCGTGGCACTGCCCACTTGCACCTCGTCTGTAATTCTAACTGTACGAACAACATATATACAAAATCTCATCTTCATACCTCTGATAGTTCATGAGATATAGCCCTTTTGATTTTCAAGTTGTATGGGTGGTGCCACGCCCACTTATCCAATCACAACCAAATATAGCCAGGGACTATCAACAGGTCAACAGTACCACTTGGTAAAATTTTCGTATCAATCGGTCTATTAGAAATGCCGTTAGAGCGATTTTTGAAAAGAGGGCGTGGCACCGCCCACTTACACCTCGTCTGTAATTCTAACTGTACGAACAACATATATACAAAATCTCATCTTCATACCTCTGATAGTTCATGAGATATAGCCCTTTTGATTTTCAAGTTGTATGGGCGGTGCCACGCCCACTTATCCAATCACAACCAAATATAGCCAGGGACTATCAACATGTCAACAGTACTTCATGGTCAAATTTTTGTATCAATCGGTCTATTAGAAAAGCCGTCTGAGCGATATTTGAAAAAAGGGTGTGGCACCGCCCACTTCCTCCCTGGATGTACTTAATACTTCTCCAACAACATATATACCAAATCTCATCTTCATACCTCTGATAGTTCATGAGATATAGCCCTATCGATTTTCAAGTTGTATGGGCGGTGCCACGCCCCTTAATCCAATCACAACCAAATATAGCCTGAGACTATCTACAGGTCAACAGTACCTCATGGTAAAAGTTTTGTATCAATCGATCCATTAGAAAAGGCGTTAGAGCGATTTTTGAAAAGGGGGCGTGGTACCGCCCACTTACACCTCGTCTGTAATTCTAACTGTACGAACAACATATATACAAAATCTCATCTTCATACCTCTGATAGTTCATGAGATATAGCCCTTTTGATTTTCAAGTTGTATGGGCGGTGCCACGCCCACTTATCCAATCACAACCAAATATAGCCAGGGACTATCAACATGTCAACAGTACTTCATGGTCAAATTTTTGTATCAATCGGTCTATTAGAAAAGCCGTCTGAGCGATATTTGAAAAAAGGGGCGTGGCGCCGCCCACTTTTTGAAAAAATAAAACCTTTTAAACCATCCGGAAGCTATAGCGAACAAAACAAAAAAAAAATTTTGAAAATCGGTCCAGCCGTTTTTGAGTTTTAGCGAGACAACTGCACAGCAATTCATTTTTATATATAAGAAGACTAGTGGGCCCGGCAATGCTTCGCTATTGCATATTAACTTGTAATATATTTCACATTTAGGTCTACAAAGTACTTTGAAAACGGTACTTATATTGAGTTTATTTACTTATGTAACTTATTTAAAGTAACTCCTTAACATTAAAGTTAACCAATTAAGTTTTATTGTTGTAAATGCTAATAAAAAGTTCATCAGCAAAGTCATATCTATAGTGCCGGCATGTAGATTAAGTTTTTTCTGTATGTAGGGCGAAAAACCACTTCTTCCACAAATCGGAAACAAACATTCATCTAAAGATCAAAATTATTTATTTTGATCCGTAGTAGCGCGAACCATCTGTATACTAACTATCTCTTTGGTCATAAGAAAACATTTTTGTTATGCCTTCTCCTATTGACCTCAAACGAAAATTCCGTTTGAAGCTTCAAGCCTTTAGCCATAAAAACTTCTTTTGTCATGTCTTCTTCTCACACGGATCAATAATATTCCCGAATACTATCTTTGTATTGAACTCGTATTACCATTTTTTGGGATACTTCGGTCACCAATGTTTGGCTTAACAAAGTGATGGTCTCACGCGCTTTATGGCATTTTACACCGTCGTGTTGGAACCATTTCTCCTTCAAATAATGTGCAATGACATGATAAATAAAAAAAATCAATTGATCGCCCACTGGCTCTAGTTCTTCTACCAGTTGGATTTTATATGAATGTGGGCCAAGATCTTTCCTCAGCATTTGCAGAGACCGAGTTGCTGAGAACGGCGCCGGTTCGACAAATTCGAGTCCCCTGTCACACTAACGTCTACAGCATCGATGGCTTCTATTAGCTGCTCAGATAGATCATTATATGCACCCTCAACTTCACAAAGGGCTGCATAAGTTTGGCGAACAGAACGCGCATTTTGAAACGAAATTTGCAAGATTTGTAAACGTTGATCTTGTTTAGTTTTTGCATGGTGATTTTGCAAAGTATACTAAAAGAAAGTCTATCACACTTCATTATTATGACAGCTAGATTTACACTTATACCTATCAGAAGTTCTATATGTCAAGAAAAATACCCCATGCATAGGTTATTTACAATTGTTTGCTAATGTTACCTCTGATATACTATAAAAATTTAACCATTGTAGTATAACTACAATGAATATTGCTTAATTTTTCTATTTATATGATTTATTACCGATTCGCTCTCCTGAAAAGTAATTGAAAAATACATACCTGTAAAGTAAATTATAAAAAATCACTATTTTAGTCTGCGCATCCTCAACTGCCTGGTGTACGGACCATTATTTGATACAGTTAAAAAGTTAACTATTGAAGTACGTAGGCAGCGCCTCGGCACTTTTAACTTATTTAGTTCGAAATAGCCTGATCATTAGGGCGAATCAATTAGTTCGCGTCAGAAAAAACGTGTTAATCGTATATCAGTTTTGGAATGTACGAAGAATTCTTAGAAAATGGCACTAAGAAACTATATGTCTAAAATCAATTCATAGTTCGAGCTGAGAAGCATGAAGATTTTAGGTACAGACATTTTTTTAGCAATGAGCAATGAGCAAAAGTAACAGAATACTTTAGACCTATGGGCCCGGCTCTAATTTTTACCTACCATTCCAATGTTTGGAGACCAAGACGAAAAGAATAGTATATTTTTGATTTTTTTATTGGGATCCCGTCCAATATTCTGAATAATGATTTTTAAAAATTTAATTTCTGTATGCCAACTCTCAGAGGCCATAACTTTTTAACCAATACATAAATTTGCCTATGTAATACCTCATTTAGTTTGTTGGGAAGTCAGTTTTACGCAGAATGTCTCAAAAAATATATATCGGTTTGTGCTCATTTAAAAACAAAAAAATCTTTATTTGCAATTTTCATGCTTTCCAACGCGAGCTAGGAATTGATTTAAGACACAAAGTTTATTGGTGAAATTTTCTTAAAATTCATCGTAGATTCCGATTTCGGTTACGATTTGTGCGAATACTATTCACCACCTTACTGTTCAGATCTCTAGGCGAACAGCAATATACTGTGGAATTTAAAAAGGGTGTGGAACAGCCCATTTCCACCCTTACTGTAATTCATACTGTAACAACAACATATGTAACAAATCTCATCTTCATACCTCTGATAGTTCATGAGATATAGCCCTTTTAATTTTCAAGTTGAATGGGCGGTGCCACGCCCCTTTATCCAATCACAACCAAATACAGCCAGGTCAACAGTACTACTTGGTAAAATTTTTGTATCAATCGATCTATTAGAAAAGCCGTTAGAGCGATTTTAGAAAAGAAGGCATGGCACCGCCCACTTCCTCTTTGGATGTTATTAATACTGCTCCAACAACATATATACCAAATCTCATTTCATACCTCTGATAGTTCATAAGATATAGCCTTATCGATTTTCAAGTTGTATGGGCTGTGCCAGGCCCCTTTATCCAATCACAACCAAATATAGCCTGAGACTATCTAAAGGTCAACAGTATCAATCGGTCTATTAGAAAAGCCGTTAGAGCGATTTTTGAAAAGAGGGCGTGGCACCGCCCACTTGCACCCTGGCTGTAATTCTAACTGTACGAACAACATATATACCAAATCTCATCTTCATACCTCTGATAGTTCATGAAATAGAGCCTTTTTAATTTTCAAGTTGTATGGGCGGTGCCACGCCCCTTTATCCAATTACAACCAAATATAGTCAGGAACTATCTACAGGTCAACAGTACCTCATGGTAAAATGTTTGTATCAATCGATCTATTAGAAAAGCCGTTAGAGCGATTTTTGAAAAGGGGGCGTGGCACCGCCCACTTCCATTCTGGCTGTAATTTATACTGCTCCAGCAACATATATACCAAATCTCATCTTCATACCTCTGATAGTTCATGAAATATAGCCTTTTTAATTTTCAAGTTGTATGGGCGGTGCCACGCCCATTTATCCAATTACAACCAAATGTAGTCAGGAACTATCTACAGGTCAACAGTACCTCATGGTAAAATTTTTGTATCAATCGATCTGTTAGAAAAGCCGTTAGACCGATTTTTGAAAAGGGGGCGTGGCACCGCCCACTTCCATCCTGGCTGTAATTAATACTGCTCCAACAACATATGTACCAAATCGCATCTTCATACCTCTGATAGTTCACGAAATATAGCCTTTTTAATTTTCAAGTTGTATGGGCGGTGCCACGCCCCTTTATCCAATTACAACCAAATGTAATCAGGAACTATCTACAGGTCAACAGTACCTCATGGTAAAATTTTTGTATCAATCGGTCTATTAGAAAAGCCGTCTGAGCGATATTTGAAAAAAGGGGCATGGCGCCGCCCACTTTTTGAAAATAAAAAACCTTTTAAACCATCCGGAAGCTATAACGAACAAAACAAAAAAAAATTTTTGAAAATCGATCCAGCCGTTTTTGAGTTTTAGCGAGACAACTGCACATCGATTCATTTTTATATATAAGATTTGTATTGTGTATGTGGGCGTGTGTGCGTGAGTGTTAGTGCAATATGAGAAAACATTTTAAGCGAATTATTTATGGTTGGGTTATTACAAAAATGTTTAAACAAAGTAAAGGGCAATATAGCTGTGAAATTACTTTTATTTGATAACGTCAATTGAGGGGGTCAGTAGTAAAGGGGTGCAAGTAACAAAGTTCATTTCGAGATACTACAGGTACTACTTGAACTGTTTATCCGCTGGATATAACCAATGGTAATAAAAGTTGATCTCATCACATGCTAGTAGATAGAGATGGTGTCAAGCAACATAACTGGACAATTAACGTAATTTTTGTCTATTTGTCACTTGTACCACTTTTGCTACTAGTCCCTTCAATTATTGTATTATATCATAAAAGCCAAAAATTCAAAAAAAAAAAAAAAACAATTGGTTAAATTTCCTAAGACAATAATAAAAAATAATAAAACAATCTTAAAATTAATTACTTAATACAATAATATTTGAGGGTATCAATTCTGTAATTATTTTAGTATGGACTATATTTAAGCACATCTGTACTGCCCTCCTAAGAAAGAGTCACATCTCCATTTTAGTAGTTTTGAGATATGTAACTTCTGAGTTGTATATCTCTCGCGCCTGAAAATAAAAATTTTTGAAAAATTTCAAAAAGAATTCAAAAATATATTAGAAAGATTTTTGAAATTTTTTAAAAAAATTTAAATAAAGAATCGAAAGATATTCATCTCAAAACTACAAAAATGGAGTTGTGACTTTCTTTCTTCGAAGGGCAGTGTAGTCGCTCGCCTTTTATCAAGTTTTCAAGCCTTAAGCAAATTTAAAGCGTTTGTCCTCTAAGACAAAAACTAGATACAAAACTGTGAAAAAGTAAACAAAATTCGTTCCTCTAACATATGTAAAATCTTACATACTAACATACCCATAACAATGTCACGTCACATTGTAAAATGACTGCCATATACATATTTATATACTTATACATATATAGATATTCATGCATCAAACGTAAACACTCTTATCAGATAAAGTTAAAAGCAGAAATAGTTTACTGTTTTATACGCCATTCTTATTTCAACAAGTGCAAATAGCTTAGTTTTCTTAGTCCCATGAACAATATCAATCCTCCTTAAAGGATAGTGAAAAAAACGTTGAAGTGCCACCAACTCAAGTCAAAAGCAAAAATAGCTAAATTTGTGAAAATCCACTTTGCGTTACTTTCGAGAATTGTCACTGACAACAACAACGACGGCTAAAAATGATGACACTTTGAATATAACAGCAAAAAGTCACACGTCACCATCGACTGCAGGTATTTCTAAGTGCTTGGATGATAAATGTACAGTTTAGCCATGCCACAGAAACCAATGCGACGTCTACTAGGGTTATTTCCACACATGCACCAACACACACGCCCATATTTGTCGGTGAGCAAAAAGTGATGTGTGAAATTTTTTATGGTGGGATCTTTAAAACGTTGAAACAAATATTTGAAATAAATTTAAAATATTGATTGGAAATCTATTTAAGTTTACCTGTAAGCATTTATTAACAATAGACATACATAGAAACGAGTTATGGACAGCGTATGAGCAATATTTATTGTGATGAAGAACATATGCCGTATGAGTAACAAAATGTATGGACTTAAACTTGTACTGAATTAGAATGAAAGTAGTTTTAAATAAACCAGCACAAACATTTCAGTCTGGCAAACTGTCTGATAAATACCATCACCCTGTACATGATATAGTTTACGTCTTGAGTTATTGAAATTATATGATTTTTAATTTAAATTGCCTGTCTAATTGTTTGCCTGCTTTTGGAACGTAAGCGGTTGGAAATAGGATATTTATGTATTATAACTGATACTACCAACTATTAAATACTCAAGGGTGGAGGTTGGATTCAAAAGTTGTACAAAAAATTTAATTTGGCTCATGTATCCTTTTATATTTATTGGTGATGGTATAAATATGAAAGTTTGTGTTATTGTTAAGTTGGAAGAAATTGAGCCTTTTACTGTGGTAATGGTACTTCAACATAAAATAACCAAAAGTTCATGGGATGATACATAGCATGTGAGCGACAAAAAAAAAACTAGTCTAAAACTCACACATCTTTCCTGTCATAATCAGGGATCCAGTTCAAATTATTTATCATAAAGTTGCCTATCTTGTTATTTGAAATATAATTAAGAACACCAAGTGCGTCAGGGCAATATACAGTATCATTTCACACATAATCATGAGGCTGATAATTGTATTCCAATTACTTTCAAAAAAATCTCATTTGTGCTTATTTGAATTCTAATCATGTCACACATGTACAACCATATTAAGTAGCCGTTCTACCAGCAGCATTAACATTAATGCTCATGAACACTGTTCAACATATTTGCTATGCAAATACGTATGTTTGACATGCGTTTGTTTTTCATAAGGGTACAATTGATACAGCACATTAGACATTGTAGATGTGTAGGGTTTACCATGTCCTGCTCTACAGAGTGCCATTCAAAGCTACTGGTATGTGAAATTGTACTATGTTTTTTCCTTTTTATGTTGAAGATGTGTACTTACGTCTGTGTGTGTGCGTGTGCTGCTTTTTGTTTGTGAAGAACAAATAAGAACACGAATGGTACTCTTACCATGCCTTTATTTGTTGCTGCCATTTGTTGGTTTTTCCATTTGTGATTCCTTACATGAAACATTGACATGGTCATTACTGTAGCTGCAGCTGTCCTTGTTTTGTTGCTGGTGCAGAAATCTGATAACGATGGTGACATTGCTCACAATTTATTCTTGCGAAAACTGATGGGTATTTAATATTTTCCAGTCACAATAGTTCATAGTTCATGGCAAAAATATGAAATATTGGATACCTAAAAGTAGAAAAAATAGCAGCATGGTTTCAGAAATACATTAAAATATTGTACATTGTGATTTAGTTTTAATACCTAAACTGTTATGTTAAAGTTATAATATTAAAAATTTGCGTTGTACTTTGTTAAAGTCCTGACTTTGTTCCAAGGAAAATAAAAACAATTGAATTATATTTATGTTTATTGTATGAGCAGCGCACAGTGGGATCGTTTCATACATTTTTGTGTAAAAACTATAAGGAGTGGTCTAATATTGAAAGCTAGCACCAAGTATTATATTGACTAAGTTAAGAAAAACTAGGAATTCATAAAAATCGTCCACGCCAACCACCCACTGCTCATACAATCCAAATCGACTTTTTCCCATAAATTCTTATCTATTCTAATAAAACTCTTCAAATTTGGTACAAATACTTTCTAGAATAAAACCAGTACATAGATTCAGTCAGGTAGACTGACTGATAAACGCCATCACTCAATATAATACATTGTTTAAGTCTTGAGTTATTGAAATTAACCGATTTTTAATTCAAATTACCTATGTATTATTTTTTGCCTGCTTGTAGAGAGTATTCGTTTGTAGTTAGGAATTTGGGTCATAATACCAACGGTCTAGAGAAATGTAGCAACAAGGTGAAAATTTAAGCAATTTGTATACAAGATACCATTAGGGGCAGCACAATGTGTTCATTTTTTTTCGTAAATCAATATGCAAGAACAAGAGGAAATTTCGGTTATTTATATGGGAAAAAGGTTGTGTCAAATAGTTAGGTTTTCTGCGGTTTTGCCTCCTATTACAAAAGAGATTAACTGACGAAATATCATTTTCCCCCAGGTACCCGTTTGAAAGTTATGGGAGAAATATTAATTTCTCAAAATGGATCATTTTGTATGGGAGGTATCAGAAGGGGTCAACCGATACAGTCAAATTTTCATAGGCGTACATATTACTCCAAATTTAACTGAATTCAGTCCACATACAAAAAAGATATGTACATAAAACTATGAGGGTCAATTCGTTCTATTGTATGAAAGGTACCAGAAGTGGTGTAGCAAAAGTTTCGGTTTTTAACCAAATTAAAATATCCTTCACTTCTATATTTGGAAGTTATGGAAGAAGTATTAGTTTTCCACAAATAGATAAATTTGTATGAGAGGTACCAGAACGGGTCAGTCGATATAGACCACATTCATTCCTGAGTTTGAATGTATGAGGAAAATGTTATGAGGAAAAAATTACTGGGGGTCGGTCATACATTTTACCCTTCTAGGGGCGACTCCGGGGCAGTTGCTTGGCTTGATGTAGATTTTTTCTCCTTCCCCACCAACTCCTTCCCCACCAACTTTGACCACGATACGCGAACAAAATATATTGACCGATTTCATTTTTTACCACAATGTTGATCAAACTGACCAGATTCTGAAAATATAGCTAAAATAAAAATATACGTATCTCCCAGTTTTTCTAGATCAGCTCATTTAACCCTACGGTAAATAACCAAAAAAATATACGTAAGTCAATAACCGGGTACCCAGGTACCCAAGCGTACTTTCTTGGTGGTTTTATGTAAAATTTTACACATTTACGTTAATTATGTACAAAACTCATGTTATGAAGTACCAAACTGTAAAATTATTTAATTTCTATCAACAAAAGTTGATTTCTTTGCCTGTATTTTTAAGCAGTTGCAGCCACTGCCGCTTTGTCTTTTTTCTATGGGAGTTAGCGATCATATTGAAAATTTTCATTTTGAGTGCAACACCGATCATGTAAATTGTATGAGGGTACCGGGGTACCCGGTTATTGACTCACGTAGGTGTCAACATTGAAGTCATTTTAAACATAGACGCAGTTAATACTATAAAATTTTTTTCGTTTTAAATATCCATAAACACCTTAATCGCGACGATTTGGAGTTTCATGGTCATATCTTTGTTATTAAAGAAATTACAGCAGTTTAAAGTTGGAAAAGGTACCCGGGTAACGGTTATTGATCGTAGGGTTAAGTTTTTTACGAGAACTCAGAGAGTTGTTAACAGATTTTGTCGAATTTCTTTTAATGTATTTCAAATGGCCAGGATGTGGTTTAAATTAAATTAAAGTTTAAATTTGTCTTACAGTGTAATACATAGCAAGTTTTCCGTACTTCTAGAATTTGATCTGAATAACTTGATGGAATTCGAGCCACCCTATTGTGTATTGGCGTTCGAAATATACGTGTCTTTTTGTCATATTCTTAAACATCTTAGTATGATCAATTGTGGAATTTTTATGATCAAATTATTAATTTTCACTCGGTTTATAATAAATTTAAGTTATTTAAACAAATTTAAATAATTAACTAATTAAATTAATTTAATGCTCAGAAGTCATTTTAAAAACGCTTGTAACTTTTTTGTTTATGAACAAAAGTGGGTACTTCATAAGCAAAACATTAGCAAATTTATAAGATCTTTACGCGCGTTATTAAAAATATCCGGAAAAAAGAGGTAGAACTCGAGATAGAATCAGTCACTAGTCAAATTTGACGTCGGAGTCAAAAATGACCTATGGAGGAAATGTAGCCTTTGTAAAACCAAAAACAACCGTTAATTTTTTTCTCGATCGGACTACAAATGACGTCATAGCGCAGAAAAATTTACCGCCTCAAATTTACATTTACCGCTGGGTAACCAAGTACGAAGTACCTATTTCGTAATCCATGATATCAGTATGACTTTGTAAGCGAGGATCTAAGTACTTAGAATGTAATGCGTGTGTAATGTATAAAATATCGTCCTCTCATTATAACTCTGATTAAAATGGCAGCTACTGACATCGCCACTTACTTTGTAATCTAGCGTGTTATCAAGCTCGCATAAACCTTCGCTTATAATGTAATTGCAACCGAAATGGGACTTACTGATATTTCCCCCTTACTTTGTAAGCAAAAGCGCACCGAATAAACGGCCTATGACACTTTCGTGTAAATGTAAGACGGAACATAAGCGAAAATCATCACTGATTGCTACTAAATATAGCTGACATCAGAGATTACGAAATGTGTATTTTAACCGCTAGGTAGTAGTTACCTTTCCTCTTAAATGCCACACATTTGCTATTTAGTATTATAAAACCTTGACAACTAGAAGGCGACAACGAAGCGGAATTATGATAAACACATTTTACTCTTAATTCACATTTAAATAAACATACAAATCTTTTAATTTACTTTCCTGTAGAGTAAAGCAAAAATCAAAACAACTATGTACTTGAAACTTTGTCATTCTTTGTATTCATTGAGGTCCTTGGTGATATTCTCAACATAAAAAATATATGGCAAGTCGAAATGCTGACGTGCTACATAAGCCGTAGGTTACAGAAACAATTAAATGACAAGCATACTTTTACGATGCAAGACTAGCATAGCTGGATGTGTAAACATTTAATACCTCATACAATACCCAAAAGCAACAAACTTTTTCATACGCACGAACAATTTCAAACTTTTGTGCATGCATACACATACATTTCAACAATACAGGGCAACAAATATACTTAGTTAAAATGAACAAGATCGTTAGTTGTCAAAAAAAAAAAAACTTTAAATAAATCACACTTCATAAAAAAACTTAATTTTCCTGAGCTTTTTAGTGTTTCTACAATCAACAGAAATGTTATAGCAATACCTTCACATACTGTGTCTTAATGGACCTAATTACTTATTTACACATGCTATCGCACAACACTAAAGGCTACATGTTACTAATGTACTTCATCTTTCATAGAGATGTACCTAGCGCATTAGAGAATGACTAACTCTGTTTTATGTACGCATTTCAGGGCTGCCATTCTCTAGCTTCACAATTGGTACTGCCTCTTTTTGAATCTCTTGAACACAGTTTATTACTGCAATACCCAGAGGCTGTAAAGTAAAATTACAAGTACATTATATTAGAGATGCTAAAACTAAACAAAACAGATGTTTTAATGTTTTGCAAATTGAAATATATAAGTTTTTATGTCGCTACATTTTAGAAGATGAAATATTAAAAGGACAAATTAAGTATGAAAACTAAGAATAAAAATGGTGTCACTTAGTTAAAAAGCTGAATACTTTAAACAAATATTAAATATCACACAAACTAATATATAAAATAGCTGAAACAGCAGTACCATAATATTACACTGAATGATTATGTTTAAAAGCAAAAAATTTACTTAATTTAGCAATACACCCCATAGTGAAGTTATGGGATAACTTCCAACGTTATTTTAAATTAACACGCTAATATTTTTAGACCCACACACATTTTATGAAGGAATCCGCAAATCATTTATTTGCGAATCTATTATTTGACATTTACTGCGAAGTTGCAGTCGACAACATCGAAAGGTTCAAAAACAGATGACTGAGACAGGAGTCGAATCCTGGTCTCCCGAATGATAAACATCATAACAATTTGGGCAGAATAACACTTTTGTATTTATTTAAAAACTAGTGGGCCCGGCAATGCTTTGCTATTGCATATTAACTTGTAATATATTTCACATTTCTTACTATCCTAAATGCTATATAAACGCTAGTTTATATATTTGTAGGTCTATAACGTACTTTGAAGACTTAAGCTCGACAACAATATGTTGAGTTTATTACATTATGTAACTAATTTCAGGTATCTTTTTAACATGGGAGTTAACCAATTAAGTTTTATTGTTTTAAAATCTAAATATCGTTGCCTCTTTAACGATAGTCATATCTGTAGTGCCGACATGTAGATTAACTTTATTCTGTATGTGGGACAAACCCCCACTTCTTTTACAAATATGAAACAGACATTCCGCAAAAAATCAAAATTAAATGTTTATTTTAACCTGTAGCAGCGGGAACCGTCTGTATACTTATACCTCTTAAGGCGTAAAAACACTTTTGTCATGGCTTCTCCGCCTATTGACCGCAAGTGAAAATTTAGATCATGATATAAAGCCTTTTTTACTTTCAAGTTGTATGGGCGGTGCCACGCCCCTTTTATCCAATCACATCCAAATGTAGCCAGGAACTATCTACAGGTCAACAGTACCACTTGTAAAAATTTTTGTATCAATCTGTCTATTATAAAAGCCGTCAGATCGATTTTTAAAAGGGGGCGTGGCACCGCCTACTTCCACCTTGCGTGTAAGTAATCATGCTCCAACAACATATATACCAAATCTCATCTTCATAACTCTGATAGTTCATGAGATATAGCCCTTTTGATTTTCAAGTTGTATGGGCGGTGCCACGCCCCTTTATCCAATCATAACCTTTTATAGCCAGGGACTATCAACAGGTCAACAGTACCACTCGGTAAAATTTTCGTATCAATCGGTCTATTAGAAAAGCCGTTAGAGCGAATTTTGGAAAGGAAGGTTTTCCAAAATTTTCTATCGTAAAAACCTACTCCTGGCAATTACGAATAACTGAAAAAAAGATTGAGCCAAATCGGTCCAACCGTTCTCGAGTTTTGCGCTTAGCAACACATTCAGCGACTTATTTTTATATTATGGATTGTGTGTGTCATTATTAGAACACCCCACTAGCAAAATATTGTCCACAGCAACTTGGGACGAGTCCAGCTAATCGGCACGTCTAGCTAAAGATTTTCAAAAACATTTTTGTTTTTACATTTTGATATATCCGCTCACAAATTTTAGTCTATTTCTGACGTTTATTAAAGTCCACCACATTCAAAGTTTAAACACAGCCACAAACTTAAGATAATTAACAAAGATTTACTACAGTGCAACTTGTTCGCATTGTGGTACACAGCACCTTTCAATATATGACCGATGTCGACCATTCGTTTTACTGCCATATAATGAACTCCTGTTAAATTACTTTTAGCCGTTGTTAACTTTAGTTTTAACAACTTAACTTTGTTAGTTTGTGCAAAGAAGCTGAGAGAATGTATAAGAGTCCTCTTGTACCCAGAGTTGCTTTTTTTCGTGCTGTATCATCTTAATTCGTACTCTAGCTACACCTACAAGCTCAGCTAACTATTTATTTAAAAAATCTTTCCTTCCTTCATTCCATACACATATCGTAGTGGATATCCTGTGTGTTACTCGCTAACATACTTACTTACCACTTCGGGCATTATTTACAGTTTATAATACGAGAAAAATGTTGCGGTAGCTGAAATCATCCTGCAGCCTTTAGTGCACTTCACTTTACTTAATTTTAAAAGAACTGAGAGTTCTTTTTTCTTCTTCGCCTCTGCCTGAGTAACACTTTATGTTGCCTTTGTTTCGCTGGCTTTGTTGGTGGATATAGAGTTATGTGTTTTTTTTTTTTTGGTTTACTTTTATATACTTTGTTGTTTGGTGTTGCAACTGTAAAGAGTGAGTAATTTTAGATGCTTTTTTGCTGCCTTGTTTATTAGCACTTGCATTAAAGTTGATTAAAATTTCATCATCCACGACACCATGGCAGGTATTTCGTATATTTATGTGTATTTCATAGCATGTGAGCATATTATAGTTGGGGCTAAAACGATGAGCAAATACAAGGATTATGCAGTAAAGAAAATTTTTCTCGTCAAAATGAGATACCTTTATTTAACTGCACTTAATATAACAATTTCATCATTTATTTTCTTTGGTAAGGATAATTAATGGGGAATGGGACTTTGCCCAGAGGTGGAAAGTTACTGATTATCACTCACTTGGTAGTGACCAGATGCGATTTCTTTGTGGCACAGCCCAAGCAGCTAACTACTTCCGGTCTTAGACCAAGTATTCCCCGGGCAATGACTTTAGAGCAACCGCTTAGAAGTGAGCTAGAGTTTGAAGGCAAAATGTTGAGTAACTTAATCGGCATGCTACCACCGATGCGTCTTAGGAAGAAGGTAACAGGAGTTACTGAAGCTCAACACAGGCTCTCTTAGTGCCTTTGGCAGCCCCAAGAAACTAGGATCGGGAGCGGTGGCCTAATAAGCCACTCTCCTTAAACAAAATTTATTATGAAAACACGATATAAGGACCCTGATATAAGGATATGCACCTGGAATGTCCGAACTCTATACAACTGGCGGATGTCCTCGACAAATACAAGACTGACATCACCGCCATACAGGAAATGAGATGGATGAGACAGGGATGCACACAACGAAGGAACTGTGACATCTTTTACAGCTGCCATGCAGAAAGACACGAATTTGGATGTGGTCGGCAAGAGACTTCGACACCTGGTCTCGCGGTTTAACCCTGTAAGTGACCGAATTGCCACCATTCGCATCCGGGCGATATAGTATTACATTTGTTTACACGCCCCGACGGAAGGTAAAGACGATGAGATTATAGATGCATTTTACGAGCGCCTAGAGGAAACATACGACCGCTGCCCTGGCCACGACATTAAAATTGTTCTGGAAGACTATAATGCAAAAATAGGAAGGGAAGATATTCTTGGTCCACGTGTGATCCGTGGTGCTAATATTGGCTCGAATCATTACCTGGTTGCAGCCAAGATGCGCACAAGATTGAGCAGAGCGAAAAACGCACGTAACCAAACACAAAGCAAGCTGGACATCGCGAAGCTGCTAACGCTAGAGATAGCGACTGCCTACTCCAACCAGCTCTCCCAACTTTTACGACACAACGCCTCTACTTCTGACGTTCCCGAAACACAGTGGCAGCATATTGCGCATTCCATGGCAACCGCCGCAACAACCGTGCTAGGATATGAAAAGCGACGCTCAGAAGAATCGATGAAGAATGTCGCATTACGTCTGAGGAACAGGATTTTGCTTATAGGACAACGCTACAGCCAATTGTAACCCGTGCTATTAGGGAACGGCACAAGGAGAAAGCAAAACAGGCGATACAGCTATTTAGGCGAAAAAAACATCAGATGAAGGAACGGGAGAACGAGGGTATAGATCGATACAGGGATAGAGGTGAGGCCCGAAAATTTTACCAGAAAGTAAGAGCAAATGGATACGGTAATGACCTCCCCACCTGTTAGGACAAGGATGGAAATCTGGTCACGGATACGCTGATTGTGCTGCACATATGGAGAGAACGGCTTAGATTGCCCACCACCAAGTCAAGCCGAGATAAGAAGAGCAATATCGCGGCTGAAAAACAACAAAGCAGCCGGTTCCGACAGTCTGCCCGCAGAGCTCTTCAAATCCGGTGGCGAGGAGCTGATAACGAGTATGCACTAGCTCCTGCGCACGGTTTGGCTTAAAGAGTGCATGCCTGACGATTGGAATGTAAGCGTATTATGTCCTGTGCTGAAAAAAGGTGATCCAAGTGTGTGCTCCAACTACCGTGGGATCAGCCTTTTACCCAACGCATATAAGGTCCTGTCGAGAGAGCTATGTGAAAGACTTAAGCCAGTGTTATCCAACCTGATCGGGCCTTATCAGTGTGGCTTTAGACCTGGAAAATCAACAACTGACCAGATTTTCACACTTCGCCAAATCCTGGAAAAGACCCAAGAGAAACAGATCGACACGTACCATCTTTTTGTCGACTATAAAACTGCCTTCGACAGCCCGATACGGCAGAAATTACTCGAAGCCATGCCTGAGTTTGGTATTCCAGCGAAGCTGATACGTCTCCGCGGAATGACGCTGACTGACACGAAGTCTTTAGTGAAGATTGGCAAGAACCTTACGGAGCCATTCTGTACCAGACGAGACCTAAAACAAGGCGACGGCCTATCGTGTGGTCTCTTCAACACAGTGATGGATATGATAATGAGAAAAGCTGCAGTAAACACGAGTGGCACTATATTCAACAAAAGCCACATGCTACTTGCGTACGCTGATGACATCGACATCATCGGTCGAAAACTGCGGGATGTGACTGCAGCCTTCTCAGGTAAAGAGAAGGAATCAGCGGAAATGGGCCTAACGGTGAACGAGGACCAAACGAAGTTATTTGTTTCAACGAACAAAGAATTTACTCGTTTGGAAAACTGCGTGAACGTTGATAACTATAATTTCGAGGTGGTAGATAATTTTGTCTACCTAGGCTCCGCCATCAACAAAGAAAATAATGTCAGCCTAGAAATCTGGAGAAGAATCCTGCTTGCAAATAAATTCTACTACGGACTAAGCAAGCGATTCAATGACAGAGCCTTCTCTCGACGAACAAAACTCCAGCTATACCAGATACTGGTTCTACCTGTCTTAATTTATGGCTCAGAATCCTGGGTTATGACACAAGCAGATGAATCGGTTCTGGCGGTATTCGAGAGAAAAATACTCCGTAAAATATATGGGCCCATCATCGTTAACGGAGAGTATCGGCGTCGTATGAATCATGAGCTGTACGAGCTGTACACTGACATTGACATGGTCAGGCGCATTAACGTGCGACGGTTGCGTTGGCTAGGTCATGTTGTACGCATGGACGAAAATTCTCCAGCTCGAAAAGTCTTCGACAATCAACTCGATGGACAGCGCAGAAGAGGGCGACCAAAACTCCGTTGGAAAGACCAGGTAACTGAGAACCTTACAGAACTCGGTGTGACTAACTGGAGAAGAAGCGCAGAAGATCGAGGCGCTTATAATATTTTTCTACGTGCGGTATATTATCCACTAGTATTGCAAAGAAGTACCAGCTAAGTAAGTAAGTAAGTAAGGATAATGAATAAATTTAGAAATTTTTTTTATACGTGGTGGACTCCAAATAGTCTGTAGAAGTTGCCGACTCTGATGCCGATGTCTGTCAGCTTTCTGTCCGAAAGATGTATGGGTGGTTGACAAGAATTCGGACCGAAATCTCTGGGGAAATTTGGAAACTTGTGCGGACTTTTCGGTCAGATATCTGAGGGAAATTTCGAGATATTACGAAGGGAATTTTGGATTTGGAAGGGGCTTTGAATTTGATCGTTAAATGTGTATACAAATTCAGAGAACGCGCAGACCTAAATGGCAAAGTTCTGAAAATTGTGCAGAAAAACTCAGATTTATTTCTGAAAACATTTCGGACGATGTCGTTTTCCGACTGCTTTTGAAAACGTTCCATAAGGTCCTCTACATCCTTCTTTTCGCCGCTGGGAATCTACATTTAGTAGATATGCACTCATATCAACACAAACCTACCCAGCGGCGAAAAGAAGGAACTAGAAGGCCTTATGAAACGTCTTCAAAAGCGGTCAGTAGGCCTGCGCTCTGCTTCTCGCGATTGTAAGTCAGCCATGCTACCATCTAGCCAACGAAGATGCATTCGAATTGTTTGACTGAAACTAATCATAAACTTTTTAATGAAAAAACACACGAACACCTTCCTCGTTGCCTTTCTTTTCATGCATTCTCTAATGCCTTCTAAGAGAAGGGAGACGGAATGTGTATACACACGAAATGGTAGAATAACAAATCATCGAAAACGTTGATTCTCCCTTCTCAAACAAGGCCTGCAGCAGTGGTCTTGAAAGAATGGAGGGAACATGTGCTTTGGATGTTTAAGAAAGAAAGAATAAGGTCGATGTTCAGGCATGTGAAAACAAGACATTGCTGGCAGAGGCCTTGCTAATTTCGCTGCTGGGTACTACTACTGAAAATTGTTTCTTTACTGCAATCCTACCACTACATACAAATATGCATTTGTATTGTTGTAAAATAAGACAAATAATGTGCTCTCCAAAGTGTATTTACCTCCAATGTCACCAAATTCCCAATGTGCCTCCCTATATGCATTTATGCCAATTTAGCAACGTCCTATTGTTCTATGATGCTTCCCTCTCCTTGAGTTCATTCAGTCGCTCAACTATTTCTAACCAAATGATAGCACCCAAAGAAGTTATAACTCATTTGCAAAGCAAAAACTATTATGAATTTCATAAGTGAATTGTATTTGCGTCTCTTTGTTGACATTTTCCATCCTCCTTTGTTTGTTCAGTGAAACTTTTTTCTACACGAACATGGATGTGCAAACATAAAATTCTTTTGGAAAATAGTTTTCGGTATGTGGGTTTGCTTACTGAATTCTTTGAGATGGAAAAAGTTCTTATTCTTGTATCCTATGGGATTTTTGTCATGGCGACAGGGATATTTTAAGTAGGCCTTTGGGATTGTTCGTTAAATGTTTCGGCTTTCTATCTGTCATCAGTCAGCGCTGATAATGAAGTTAAAAGTTAATGATATAAAACACAAGCCGTATGTAATAAAAGCGAGAATAGCAAAAACCAGTACAACATTTTCGGTCAGGTGATCTGAGGAAGTACCGAAAGGGGTCGGCGATATAGTCATAATTCATTCCCGAGTCAAAATTTTAAAAACCTCGTATATTGTGCAATATATGAATGATTCAGCGTACTTACATAAAATATCTGTAAAACTATGAGGTTGAATTCGGTCATTTGTATGGAAGATACCAGGAAGAATGCGGCAAAAGTTTCGGCATTTTAAGGATTTGTCAACTATTACAAAATAATTAAAATGACCAAAGGGGTCAATCGATAGAGTCCATATTCATTCCTGAGTCAAATTTTCTTCAGCGAACATCTTATGCAAGATATGACAGAATGACAAAAAGATATGTTGCAAAACTATGAGGGTCAATTCAGGCATTTGTATGGGCGGTACCAGAAGGTGTTCGTCAAAGGTTTTGTTTTTCTGGGGGTTGATCTGTTCTTACATGGTTATTTAATGCTCCGAATTTAAATGTCCTCCATTTGTCCTTTTGGAAGTTATTCACATTCAACGAGTTTGAGATTTACCTAAAATGACGACAAAAAACGGCAAATGACACATCATTACAATTCCATTACTTAATTTTGAGAAATATTAATACTGATAAATTTTCATAAGAAATAATCAAGTTTAACTCGACAGACGGATATGGCTCATTACTGAATCTACTATTATTTAAAAAATAGATAAATTCTATACGTTAGGTCCAAATAAATTCCTACAGTAACAATTTGTATACTTACAGGTTTTAGACAACAGTCCTTTAAAAATACCTATTTTTTTTGCAGAGAAAGATACAACATTTTTACCCTCGCTGACAATCCACAGTTTAAAAAGATTTTTAGGACATTGAAATGGAACCAAGTCCTTGCAATAGCAAACTATTTGTGAAAGTTATCATCTTTATATTTTACCAGCATTCAAAATCCTAACTTATGAAAACAAATTTAAACATTAAAACCGAACAAGGCACATGGAAGTAGTGAATGTATTTTAAGTTATTCAAATGGGTTACAGTCCACTTCCATAATTTGGATTATGTTAACGAAAAATGCGTTTTTATTAAATGTAAAATTGGGCAAATACAACCAACATCACATTGTTATGATCTGCTTTGAAGATGCTTCATAACCTAATCCCACTGACATAACGCGATGGGATAATTTCACGTTAGTGGTTCATTCACACGATACTATATAGCGGCAGGCCTGGGTTCTAGCTCTTGGAACGTGGTTTTCTCGTCGGCTGAGGTAAGTCCAGTCGTCGCCGGGGTTGCCATAAGGACCCACAAAACCTTACGGAATAAGAACTCAGTAGATTTTCCCTGATTTAGACCTGGTAAATTCACCACGGGTCAGATTTTCACACTACGACAAATCCTGGAGAAGACCCAAGAAATGCAGATCGATACCTACCATCTGTTCATCGATTACAAAGCTGCATTTGACAGTCCGATACGACAGAAATTGTTGGATGCTATGGCTGAGTTTGGTATCCCCACAAAACTAATTCGACTCTGCGGGATGACACTGACTGACACGAAATCTTCAGTGAAAATTGAAAACTGTCAGAGCCATTTTCTACCAAGCGAGGCTTTAGACAAGGCGAAAGTCTGTCCTGCGATCTCTTTAACATTGTAACGGAGATGATCATGCGGAAAGCAGCAGTAAACAGGAATGGCACCATATGTTGCTCGCGTATGCTGATGATATAGATATTATTGAACATGGATTGCGAGATGTTACTGCGGCTTTTTCGAGCATTGAAAAGCAGTCGGCTGAAGTGGGTCTGGCGATAAATGAGGACAAAACCAAGTTATTTGTTTCAACGAACAAAGAGTCCACTCGTCTGGGACGCTGCGTGAACGTTGACAACTATAACTTTGAAGTGGTAGATGATTTTGTCTACTTTGGCTCCGCCATAAACAAAAATAATAATGTCAGCCTCGAAATCAAAAGACGAGTATTGATCCCAAACCGCTGCTTCTATGCGCTAAGCAAGCGATTTAACGACAAAGCGCTCTCTCGAAGAACAAAGAACCAGCTCTACCAGACTCTGATCCTACCTGTCTTGCTCTACAGCTCAGAATCGTGGGTAATGACACAAGCGGATCAATCTATTCTGGGAGTCTTCGAGAGAAAAATACTCCGCAAAATATTTGGACCCATCATCGTGAACGGCGAGTACCGTCGTCGAATAAATCATGAGGTGTATGAGCTGTACAACGACATCGACGTGGTCAAGCGCGTTCAAATAGACCGAATGCGCCGGCTTGGACACGTTGTACGAATGGACGAAAACGCTTCGGCTCGAAAAGTCTTCGACAATAAACTCGATGGGCGGCGCAGGAGGGGGCGACCAAAACTCCGATGGATAGACCAGAACTGTTACGTAAGCTTGGTAGGACGAACTATCTACGGAGCGCAAAAGACCGAAACGCTTGGAATGGTTTTCTACGTGCGGCTACTGATAGATGAATTTCTGTTGTTGCTGCCAGTAAAGAAGAAGAAGAAGATTTTCCCTGATTAGGTTAAATTACAGTATTGTTTATTGATGGGATTATTCAAACATATAATTTACGGAATAAAGTTTTTAGATACGAAAACAATTCAGATTCAGTGATAGCGTTGTTATCTTGTCCGGTAATTTGTACCCAGGACGATTTAAGATGATCGAGAACTATACTCCCAAAACTGTAGAGGTCAGGATTATTTCGGTATTCAGGAGGGTGGTAATTCGGGTACTTTCAATAATTCAGGCTCGTACCAGCAATTCGGCAGTGTACTGATGATTCGGGATCGTCGGTGGTTACTATTAATATCAGCAGTATGTGGTCAGCTTGGTGATTCTGGTTTTGTCTGGGTTTCAGGTTAATATAAGCAAGTGACGAATGATTACGCGGGTTGTCGGAAGTTCTGGTAAATGTTAACAATTCAGAAGGGTATTGATGATTCGGGCTTATATCAGCAATACTGGGTCATTTTGATGATTCGGGTATGTTGGTGGTTCAGGTTTATATCAGCGATTCAGAAATATATTGTTAATTCGGGGTTGTTGGTAATTCAGTTTGGCATCCGCAACTCAGCATCGTGTTGATGACTAGTGCTCTTTAACAAATCGATTTTTGCAACTCGTTGTTTTATCGATGATTCGGCTTTCGTCGTAAATCAGCTTGGTATCCGCAACTCAGGATCGTGTTATGACTCGTGTTCTTCAGCAAATCGACTTTGGCAACTCATGGTTGTTTTGATTTCGAATTCGCGAACGAACTAATAATCGTACCCGACGGAGTAATAGTATCAAGATGCTACGTTGCTGTTTTCTAATACAATGCTTTAGGAACGAAGAGTATCTTCGTGTACCAGACCGAAATCTATGCAATCGACGAGTTGGTATAACCACCCGGGGTTGGATTAAACAGACCGAAGTCCGATTCAACAGGCTGAAGTCGGATTTAATAGACCGAAGTCCATTTCAGCCGACCGTAGTCGAGTTAATTTGGGTTATATCAACAAACGTTGATTCAACTGACCGAAGTCCGATTAAACAATTTAATATTTCTTTCCATAAATTATTGCCCTGAGAAGGACAGGCGAGATCGGATACAGATCAACTAAGCAATAAACTTCACTGCGATATCAACCGACGAATTTACCAAGCAAAAAGCTCGATCATTTAAGTAAGTGGAGCTCCAATGTAATGAGAATTATGTCGCATCACAATGCATCGATTAACCCATTCCATTGTGTTGCCGTTTCCTGAATGTATATTTAATGTGAGAGAACGCTGCATTACTGTATTCATTTATTATAGCTTTTCCCTTCACAGTGAATTTAAAACGAAATTCATTGTTTTGATTACGACTAAAATACCGTCACTATCTGACTCAATTCATATATCTTCAAACAAATCATCAAAATATCGAAGAAGACGTTAAGTTACTTAGAAAGTATCCACCAAGTGCAGTACATCGTGTATGAAATATTGGCCACACTTATTGTATATTATAAAGCGCTAAAATATTATTAATATAAATTAATACATTTTCTAAGTTTCACTTTTTAGAAAAAACGTTTATAGTTAATCTAGAGCTAAACACTTCGTTTATTAAGTGAAATATTTGAAAGCTCCCTTTTCAGCGTTTCGTCTTTTCACTTCTTTAACATGTTTTTATTTACTTCAAATTATTGTCCTCTTATTTTATAACCTTACACCATCTATCGAATTTATTACAAAGTTCACAGGCTAAAAGAGCCACTAAGATCATTGAACTTTTACTGAAAAGTTTTCCTTTCCTTATTCGCCGTTGCTGCTACCATTGCTTGCTACTCCTTATAGCTATAACCTCAGTCAACGCCTTCCTTCCTTTGTTGTTAGCTCCGTTAAATGTTGCGTTAGAGGAGTTTAGTAAACATTGTTGTTGCACGTATTTGTTGACACTAATCACGTAGTGCTACAAAAGATTGACGGGCGAACCAATTATTATCGTTAACTGGTTTTTTTATTCTTGCCTTACTTCTGCTGTTGTGGTTTTATTTTGTATTGTCCCAGCAGCTTTATTTATTGCTTGAAAGTGTTTGGTGTCACAGGAAGTGTAAACATGATAAGAAAATGTTTAAGTTTGGAAGAGTCTTGACACTGGTACTGGATCAAATGGTAAAAACGCAGTTGAAATTATATTAAGATTTGCTAAGTATTCAAAAGTGTCAAGACATATAGGCGTGTGAGATAATCCGGTTATGAAACCTAAAATGTGTAATACATATTTGTGTTTTTATACCATCACCCTTAGGGATGAGGGTATATATCATTTGATACGACCCAAAAGTGTAACACATAGAAGGAGTCACTTCAGACCCTAGGTTTCTTAGAACCAAATTCGATTCATGTCTTTTTAAGTCATTTGAGCCATGTCCGTCTGTCTGTCTGTTTGGTGGCTGTCCGGCTGATTCGCACGATAACTTTCGAAAGACGCAACCAAATGTCCTGAAATTTTGCACGAGTTAATATTTCACCAAAACTACTTACGGTATTGCAAATGGGCTATATGGCTCCGCCCCTTCTGATACCTCCCATACAAATACATCATTCCGCCCACTTTAGAAATGGAGTTATATTATCAATACACCCAATGGGATGGTACCCAAATTCTGGATTTGGTAAAGCTATAACAGGATAAAGTTTCAGAAAAAAAATTGGAAGTCTAGCCACGCCCCTTTTGGTACCTCCCATACAAATTCACCTTTCCGCCCACTTTAGATATGCAGTAATAATATCAATAAATCCATCGCGCTCGTACCCTAATTCTTAATTTAGTAAAGCTATAGCAGGATACAGTTTTTGAGAAAAAAACTGAAGTCTACCAACGCCCCATCTGGTACCTCCCACACACATCTGGTACCGCCCACTTTAGAAATCGATTAATATTATTATTAGATCTACCGCGATCGTGACCAAATTATGTATTTAGTAAAGTTCAAGCAGGATAAAGTTTTGGAGAAAAAACCTGGATGTCTAGACACGCCCATTCTGGTACGTCCCATACAAATGGACCTTGCCGCCCACTTCAGAGATGGAGTAATAATATCAATACATCCAACGCTATCGTGCCCAAACTCTGTACTTAGTAAAGCTATAACAGGATAAAGTTTTGGAGGATAAATCTAGAAGTCTAGACACGCCCCTTCTAGTACCTCCCATACAAATTTACCACTCCACCCACTTTAGAAATCAAGTAATAATATCAATATAATAGCAATTTTTTTTATTTTACTGAGGGTGATGCTATATGTAAGTCGGGTCGCCCGACTGAAACTTTTTTACTGGTTTTTTCATGACATTTTGCTAAAATTCGCTTTCTACACGTTGTCAAAAAGTTACTTGTTGCTAATTGTACATTTTTTATTTTGCTGCGTTAAGGTAAATCAACAATTTTAGCAGGCTATGGGAAGGCGTGTGTTTAGTTTTAACATTTAGGTAAAATGGAAAATTTTATAGAAGGTTAATATCATTTAATCCACTTAGCTAAATAAAATTATAATTCATATTCCTACTAGTAAAGCAACATTGAAAAAATGTTTTTTTTGGTTAATTCAATGGGTACCAAAATCGAACTATGGACAAAAAGTTATGCATCACCACTTTTCACCCCTTCAATCTGTGATCAAATATAATCTTTAACATCGTATTGTTCAGATGGAAAAATTAAAATTTTGCGGGTTTTTGCGGTTTTGTGTTTTATAGGCATTTACCTACTGCGGAAGACAAGACCATAATTTCTGCGCTTTTACTGAACCACTTTAGTTAACATACTGAATGTCCTATATTTAGGATGTACATAGGATGTCCTATGCATTTATAGTTAGAGGGTATCCAAACGAATAAAAAGTTATAGGGAGGTAGGGCTCTAAAATGTAACCTTGTGGAGATATATGAGAAATACTTGAAATCTTAAATTTTTTATAAAAACCATTTTTTGTATAAAAACGGTAGTAACCTCTACCCCCCGAATGTTAAAATATTATTATTTTTTACGCCTCGCCGAGTAATTTTTTAACATTCTGCTTCATAAATTTGCTTCAAATAATTTTGGCCGCCCAGATCGTGAATTTACCCCACTGTGCGCCGGACAGCCAGACAGACAGACAGACATGGCCCAAACGGGTTAAAAAAGCTATGAATTGAATTTGGTTCAAAGAAACCTAGGATCTAAAGTGACTCCTTCTGTGTGTTATACTTTTGGGTCTTATCAAATGATATATAATAAAGAATTTTACTTTGCCTTAGTAATCTAATGAATCAAGTCATAAAAATCACTAGATTTTAGTTTCCTTCTTTGTGTGTGTTGAATTTGTCCGTTGTTAACTCGGCAGCCGCATCAACGTTGTTTTCGAAAATTTTCATTAATAAGACCACTTGCGGTCTCAAGATTACTTCAACCAGCTGAGTGCAAGAGAGACTTCAATGGAACGGAACACAATGGGGCAACAACAGTTAACAACAACGTTCAAGTATTTACGTCTGTGGAAATAATGTGTTTTGTTTCCATTTTCATTTGTAACCATCCGTTGCAATTGCTCCTATTGTCGCTGACACTTGAGTTTCGGTTGACTACAGGTAACAATAGCTGTCGTCTGGGAATGTGAAGGATAGGATTAACTTTAACTCGTACAGAGTGGTGTTACTTTTCGAGATATGTTCTGGATGCCCATAACAACAAAAGATGGCCTATGAGTATGTGCAGATACAATCCGCCTTAAGAGGTTGGGGATATTTGGGAATCATATTTGTCTTTTATGTATGTTAGATATCATATTGATATAAAAATATCAATTATTAAATTGCAGAGTATTTTTCAGGTATTTCATGAGACATTAATTTCTGAGCCAACAGTGGCATGATGGTTAGAACACGCGACTTTCATACAGAAGACCCAGTTTCGATTGATATCTCAGTCATCTACATTTTTTTTTTGTCGGCGACCCTCTCGATCTTGTAGACAGAAATTTCGCATTAAATTGTCTGTAAATTGTAGGTCCAGTTGTGTGAGTCTAAAAGTAGAAGCGTGTTTATTGCAAATAACGCGTGAAACTGTATGGTATAGTTTCTCATAAATGGTGTGCTAAGATAAATGAGGTATTTTTTTTAAGATGATCTAATTTATGATAAATACCAGAATTCGTCACAAAAGGGTCTTATGATGAACCCAACATGGAGTTCATCCTAGTGAGTGACAATGAATTTCCATTAATATTGACAATAAAAAAAACCTTTCTGATCGTTTAGCTAAATTTAACAAAGGTAATAAAACTAATCACACGATCGTCTCAAATTTTTGATCCCGGCTTCTAAATAGTTGATCTTTATGTAAAATTTCATGCTGAATTTAAATCTGCTCTCACACATGTGAAAAGTAGAACTGTTTTTGAGTTTTCCTCAAATTTTCCTTTTTAGTGTTTTCAAAAAAGGTAGGTCTACTAAATCGCCATTTTCTCTGGTTTTAGTTGACCGATGTTTGCAAACAGTGAAAATAAAAGATAATGCAAATATTTCTTAAAAAAAATGATAGCTGTTTAAAATCCAATCATAAATGACGAAGTTATGGCACTTCAAAGTTGGATTTTTGTAAAAATTTTAATGATTTTTCAAGCTTTAAATGCCTTTAATTAAGTTTTTTTCCGTGTTTCCGTAGCAATTGCTCCGGTTGCAGACAATTACATGAACGAGTAATATGTTACAAAAATTGTTTGCCCTTGGTCATCAAAATCGGATAAAAAATACTTCCGCATTTGCATCATTTGGTGAAATAACCCAATTTTTTTTAGATATTCCTATGTGACTTGTTTAACAAAAAACGTAGAGTTATGTTTCGGGGGGCAAGCAAATCAACAATTACTACTACTTTCAAGAAGAGGTATGTGTACTTAATTGTGAATGTAGCATTTATTTTTCATTCGATTTTGATGACCAAAGGCAAAAAATTTTTGTAGGATATTATTCTATCATGTAATTGTCTGCAACCGGAGCAATTTCTACGGAAACACGAAACAAAAAACTTAATTAAAGGCAGTTAAAACTTGCTAAATCATTAAAATTTTTACAAAAATTCAACTTTTAAGTGCCATAACTTCGTCATTTATGATTGGATTTTTAACGCTTTCGATTTTTTTAAGAAAACATATTATTATCTTTTATTTTTGTCCCAACGAATATCGGTAAACTAAAATCAGAGATAATAGCATTTTAGTAGGACTTTTTTTCAAAACATTAAAAATGAAATTTGACGATATCTCAAAAACTGTTTTACTTTCCACATATCTGAGAGCAGATTTGAATTCAGCGTGAAATTTTACATTAAAATCAGTTATTAAATGTCCCGGATACAGAAACTTTTGAAATTTCGTGACATAGTGTAATTGAATAGAATGTACCTCAGTTTTCTAATTTTTTTCAATCGTCTCTATATTTTTGGTTTACCCTTTTATCTTTATGTACAAGCCAGGAGCTCCAAAACTACAAGTCTGCAAAAAAGTATCCAATGATGTGGTTGTATTATCAAGTAATCAGCCTGGTTAAAGATTACTCTCATGCAGCTAACCACAACAGCACACTACCCAAACTATCCCCTCTCGGGTTACGTTAAATATAGACCAGATTATTTGCTCCTTGTCAGCATTAGTGTTATATAATTCTTAATACTATATGAGCTTATAACCATCATAGTTCATGTTATTACTTCAATGCAACTTTCTTCATCCGAGTAACTTTTAAAAAATCTGCAAATACTATTGTATGCAAGCCCTGCAAGTTGTTGTGTTTCCTTGTATGTCGTTCCCTTGACCATAGTATATGTACATATACCCAATGTCTAAGAAAACATTTCATTTATTTCAGCTTCGTTAGTTTCACCCTTTTTTTTTTTTGCTCGTATTTGAACTTGAGGCGTGTTTAATTCGTATTATCCTAAAGTGTTGGCGTGTACTTTACTCTTTTACGCTTGAGTATGTCCGTAAAGGGCCAGTAATTGTGTGTGTGTACATGTTGTGAAAATATTTTTGAAGATTTTTCTTTTGCTAAGCTCAGAGTATCTAAAATGATTTAATTAGTCTTGATTTCTTGTACAGTTCGTTTAACAATTCCAAAATTTAATTAAATGTTTTGCCACTTGTGGAAGAGAAATCAAAAAAAAAAACGGAAATATTTAATCAGACCTTGAAATAATAAGAACTCATGATGATATAAAATCTCAAACGAGTAAAGACATGTCCTTATACAGTTGGAATATAATATGCTGCAGAATAATTTCTAGTACAAGACTAAGTACATTTTGTCGTAAGGGTTTAGTGATTTTTTTGGGAAATGAGTCAAAAAATTTGCTTTACAATTAATTAAAGAGGAGCTTTAAATTAAAGTTGTGTCACAGTGGCTCAGATTAAAAGATTTTTTAGAAACATATGTGTACCTTGGCTGCAAGCATGAAGTAATCTGAGTTTATCTTTGCACCTCACATACCAGTTTGGTATATTACAAAAAAAAAACATTTCAAATCATTGATTTGGGACTCAACTCTGAGAATTGCACGCGAAAGTAATCCCAAAAATGTAACATTCGTTTTGCCAAGTTACTTATTTTAGGGCCATACGAATTTTTTTAGCTAAAGCTGGATTTTTAGCACATTTTCTATATTTAAACACGGTTATATCTAGGTTAACCGTACGGAATATATTTTTTGTCTCTAAAGCAAAGTGCATCCAGTAATTAAAGATTGCAGAAATGCCAATTTTTTACCATTAAACTATAGATTTAAGGACATGAGCTCAGGTTTTCCTCTTAAAGATATTTATTTTTGTGCTTGTGTTTGAGATTATGTGATAAATGGAGTTATTATTGCCTTTGCAAAAACAAAAACGTGATTACGTTTCTATCGATGAAAAAAAAACTAAAATATACTCGCCTTCATACACACGAATTGTAGTAGAAATACAGATTCCTTGTATGTGAAATAAATAATAAATACAATTCCACATAACTCATACGCTCTGGCATGGGCAAACTTTAATCGTCACATAATATGCTATGACATTATAGATTATTGCGACAAAATAACGTTTAAACTATAAAAACAGATTAAGTTAATAATTCGTATGGCAACTTGACATAACAAATGTTACAAAAGTTCTTATTTGTAGGGCTACTTTCACGTGAAATTCGCAGAATTGAGTCCCAAAATCATATGTTGTACTGAGTTATATTTTACTCGGGGGATATCAAGGTTAACTTGTGGATGTCTTTTGTGTGAAAATTTAGTTCACGTAGTACTATGTTTCTTGCCATCACAAAGCTTACCAGTCCAAATAAGTTAAAGAAGGTGTTGTTATTTAGACAGAATTTTCGACTGCTTCACCAAGGGTATCTTTCACGCCTATTTAAGCTTTAAAAGCTTGTGGAACAATTTTGTGACTGTCATGACTACGATAGCGTTCATACCTTATACTCGTAAACAATCTTCAGTGTTTTTTTCGTAGTACTGGATATTTCCCGACCAAAATACAAGAAATCTGTTTGATGACGTGGTAATTGATGTAAGGCATGTCTCAAGCGTTATGAACGTACGCGTTGCAAATATTGACTAGTTGCAGCCAAGGTAACCACACGTTTAATTAGAGCTTAAAACGCTAGTAACCAAACGCACAGGAAGCTAGATATCACAAAGCTGCATACCACCGAGATAGCCAATGCCAGCTCCAACCTACGCCCTTAATTACTTCAATTGGGAATTCTATGACCACTGCCGCAACGACCATACTGGGTTATGAAAAACCACGCTCACATAAGCCCTGGAACGTTGATAAATATCGCGAAATGTCTGAGGAAATTGATGCTGCATACAAGACAAAACGGCAGCCAATGACAACGCGTGCGGTGACGGAGCGTTATAATGAGAGGAGAAGGGAGATGAAACGCCTGTTGAGGCGGAAAACACATCTGTGGAAGAAAAGAGTGAGCCAGGATATCGAAAACCATAGGGATAGATGGGAAGCCCGAAAGTTCTACCGAAAGGTAAAAAGCAAAGGTTGTGGAACAGGGATCCCCACCTATAAGGACAGAGACGGAAATCTGGTCACGGACACTCAGAGTGTGTGTGCAAATATAGAGAGAACACTTTAGAGCTCTACTACTATCACACCAATCATAGATGACGGAGTAAATTGTCCACCACCGAACCAAAACAAGATCAGCAGGGCGGGTTTCGTCTATAAACTGGGTGGCGTAGGAGAGATACAATTTTTTTGAAACCTTCTGCCTTTAGCGAACACCTCAACACACAAATTAAGTATTGAAGAAGAGAATCTATGGACTGGTTAAAAATTAATGGCTTCTGAAAGTTGGCTTGACTTACCATTTTGATGTTAAGGGACCAAGACGAGGTGAATGGTATATTTATGTTGTTGTTTGGGCTACTGCTCAATATTCTGCACTTCCGCCACAGACAAAAATTCAAGTATTTATAAGGCCATTACTTTTTAACCAGTCCATAGATTCCCTTCTGCAATAATTAATTTGTTTGTTGAGGTAACAGCTTTACGCAGAAGGTTTCAAAAAAATTTTATCTCAAGTTTTCGATTTTTCCTGATTTTAAATCTAAAAAAGGAGACGCTAATTTTCATGAAAAAAATAAAATTTTTCAAATGTATTCAGCCAGTACGGCAAAATTATGTAATTTATTGAGTTTAAGTGACATAATTCTAGTTGGCCATTTGATTCCAATTAATTTGGTATCACATCTGGCCTGATTGCCCGTCTATAACTTGAAATATAGGTCAAAATCCCAAAAAAAATTAACAAAAAAAAAAAATATTTTATTTTTTAAATTGTTTTTCTTAATCAATATTTCGTCCTCTATCATAAAAAATAGTGGTATCCAAAGACCAGAGAAAAAATAATTATTTGTAAAGTAGTGTTGTTTAAAATCCATGACAAGTCTGTCCGTTTTTTCCACAATGATCACTAAAATATAATCCCCCTTATTACGTATGTCGTTGTCGGCTTTCGACAAGATTCGATTGTTTTTCCTTATTAATTATAATTTTTAAATTGACTTACTTGTCATATATGTTAAATAAAGAAAATGAAGCACTACACATTCAAACAAATTATCTACAACTTGAAAATAAAGAAACGTTTTTGACATTTTTAGATAATCAAGTTACTTTACATCCCTTGAATTAGATATAGTAGAGATTCTTTCATTTGAGTGATGAAAACGCTTCTATTTGTAGACTCATTCAACGGAACCTATAGTTTAACAACGAATCAGTACGCTCTTACTAGACTCTACTACTGCAAAGTTGTTGTCGACTACTTCCATATATCAGACTTCCGTATATCATAAAACAACAAATGTTAAATAAATCGGGTTTTTAAATATACTTTAGTTTCTAAGCCATATATTATACAGTTATATAACATTTAATACATATTCTTTGTTTATGAGCTACAACGTATGTATGTTGTGCTAGTGTTTACAACAACTACAGAAACTACCCAGCAACGGAATTTGGTAGGCCTAACCAAAAATCGACCTTCTGTAGGTCTTATATTGGATTTTCTACACCTACCAGAAGACCTACTTTAATGAGTAATGCAAAAATCCCTACCTCTTCCTTTCAAAAAAACGTTCTTACTAATCCTTTCTCGTTTCCTATGGGAACAATCGAGAAGGCCTTCTAATCACAGCGAAAGAGCATGTGTTACAACTTCTCATTCGCAACTTTTAGGAGAGATCAAGCAGTTCTGCTAAGAGGAAATCAAGTAGGTCTTCTATTATTTGCAACAAAACACCTGTTACACGGTCTGATTCCTTGCTTTTAAGAGAGATCTAGTAGTTATTCTTTAGGAGAGTAAATAAGTATGCAATATTCGATAGTTGAAGCTTTGAAGTCCTATTGTTCGAATCCAAAAAGATACAAAGAAGCATTTGTAACACATTTCGTTCATTGCTGGTGAAAGATCTAAAGAAGGAATTCAAATAAGGGGCAAAGTAACACGAGGTACACAGTCGCAACAACAACAAATTTTTGTCAGTTATAATCCCGTTAAACGAAATTCTATCAAGTTTTTTTGTTTATATTGTTTTGTCTGCCCCTTGATCTCTAAATTGCATTTAGTTGTTTTGCATTTGTCAAAGGAGCCACAATAGTTGTAAGTAATGTGGCTAGTTATTTTTATGACTTTATAAGTGAAATTAAGAATTTAAGAGAATTTTTAAATAATTTAAATAATTTTTAAATAAAGTATTGTAAAAAACTGAAAATTTACCACGACTTTTTTTGATGAATAGATCCTAAGGCCTTTTTTTTCTTTCTGGGGAAAACATTCTGAAGGATGTTTTTTATGGCCTTTTGAAGGCCTTCCACAGGAGAACTTCTGAATGTAGCCTATTTATTACATTACAGAGGTCTTTCTAATAAGACCTTCGGAATGACTAATTTATGAGACCTAATGAAGCTATTAATCTGAGAAACCTTCAGCAGGTCTCTTTTGAGCAGCGAGAGGGAAGACCTAGCTCACCAATCTCACACTATGTAATTTAGAAATGAAGATGGTAAAGGGCGAGAAGTAATAACATCTCCAAAAAAAGGCCTGCTAGGAGGCCTCCAAACTGAATATTTCCGTTGCTGGGTATAACATATATATGTTTAAGCATTTAGTA
>OZ035882.1:65192240-65326284 GCA_964034835.1 Muscina levida
CCAAAAGAAGGCCTTCAAACTCATGAACGAAGGCCTTCCTTCTCATGATTTCCGCCGCTGGGACTTTGAATGGAATGCATAATTTTGAAGGAAAAAAAACAGATGCGCCAATAGCCGTAGTCTTTGCAGATTACATAATTTTCTTGGGAAGTAAATGAAATTGTTTAAACCATTTTCTATATGATGGAATTTGGGATCTAAAGATCTTTAATTGTTATTGTTATGAAGAAAACAATAAATTGGCAGATATTCAAGTTACGATCAATTAGGAGGATATACAGTTGTCTTACGAAATTTTTTTAAACCACGTTGCACGTAGCTTTCATTTGCCACTCTGTATATGTATTGCGAAACAAGTCATGTATATATTAAAGAGCTGCGTTGGTACGTTCATTTGTCTCGCCACATACTGTATTCAAGAATGATATACAAATATTATGGTATAACGCACAATGAATTAAGAGTTCAGTTGTTTTTTAAATGCACCCATTGTGAGTGTTTCAAACATTCACTGACAAAAGAATGAATTTGAATGAATGTGGTATTGACTATGAATGAATGAATGAGTTTTAAAGAGAGAACAAAGAATGAAGAGAAAATATTAGGGTACATACTACACTCAGTGTATATGTTGCGCAGTAGCAGAGCAATGCTTACATTGTGTTACGCGCAAAGTTGAAATAATTAACAACAACACCAAAACAATGCTTTTTCTTCATCTCCTTGATTTTAGTATAGGATATGAAAGTTGCGTCCCTTGGAAAACATGAATAACATAACTATTTGTTAACCGATTTTTCCAAACAAACACGCGTATAGCGTGCACTTTCTGAATGAAATAGTAAACATTAGGGTGTCCTTATCAAATAGTGGCTACAAACTTCGTCAAAATTAAAAAATAGTTAAGAGTTACAAAAGTTTGAAATTTCGAGGCAAAAAAACAGACAGATATGACAAGTTATCAATATAACTATATACATACATCGTTGGAAAGGCCGCAGTCTCTTCTTTCTAAAACAGCTGAGAAACTTGAAATCGATTGATATTCAACCACGTTACTGGCTTTTAAGTGCGTAAAGGTACAACAAACCTGTATCCTAGTGGACTTTCTGATCTATTTAGATTGCCTAGATCCGTTCAGATTGTATTGGTATGTTCACAAAAGTTATCCAACTTGACCATGGCTAAATTTTTGGCAAACACTGAATAATTTCGACTCCCTCAAAGTAATGCCCAAATATTTAATTTTTTTATTTAATTTTTCTTGAAAATGTGCAGGGATAACCAACCTTTATGACATAAATTGTTAATAATGTTAGAGCGCAAAACTCCCAGCTATAATATTGCCGAATATAGTTTAGCTTTATCACGGTGTGAGTTATCTGTTGGACAAAAACTTTTGGGGATCATAAAAAAAATTGGTCACCAATCTTGCCAAACTGAGTATAGAGTTTTATTACCCTTCGATAGTAGAATTGAACCTATACTGTCTAGTTGTTGTATTTTTTCACTGTTGCACTTTGTTATTTGCATGCATGTATTCATACTTGTTTTTTTTTTATCAAAATTACAAAATTTTTTACTCTGCTTCCAATATTATCCCCAATAAATTAAACTTCGTCGTTTCGATTTGCTTCGCGTTTCCCGGTCCCCATTTACCACGCAAGTCGGGGCTTTAGTGTATTCTACTGAAAAATAGTTTTATTGTATGTATGTATGTATATTAAACTTCTTAATAAATATACTAAAAATCAATTTTTTTACCTTATTTCAATGCAATTACTAAAAACAAATTCGCAAATAGGAATTTCATAGACTCAAAACCCTTTTTACTACATTTAAATTACAGTTGTATATCGTATTGTCAATTGGACAACAACAGTATTCAACGCATACATTCATTTACACAATGTCCAAATAAAGAAAACGCACATGTGAACGTTGCATTTATATACATTCAATTCATTATCTCGTCGTTTGAATTATTTGAATGTTTCTCTCATAACAACATTCACATTCATTCAACTAATTTGAGAGAGTGGAGAGAACTCACTCATTCGTTTTTGGTATGAATCTCTCAAACGCCGTTTTGAATGCATTCATGCAGATAACTTGTATATATGTCTTGAATTTCTGTCTGAAAATAATGAAACCTTAATAATTTCTTACATAACTACATTAATAATCCCACAAGCTATTCGATTACAATAGAATATGTAGCAATAAGTTGAGCAATTTAATAATAACTTTGACAGCATTTTGCATTATAAACTAATTACGTAAGATGTAATGTAAGTATGTAGGCTCAATCATACATGTATGAACTGGACTTCTGTACTACGAGCTCAACAGTGTATGTAGCATATTTACAGCTAAATATTTATCAAACCAGAGTGAATCCACATACAAGTGACATAAACATCTTGTTACTAGCAGTTTAGCAAGAGCCAGAAACAACATTTGTAAGCTATTAAGTGTTCGTTCGTTTTAAAGTCATGCCAATGATGTCAAGTTATTGTTTTCCGACACTTGAGAGTCCAAGCGCATCTATAGATGTTTATTCCTGTTGTATAGTTTGGATATTCAGACGCACTGCCATTGGCAGTAAATGTGTGTGTGATAATATGTTCCGGTCAATGCTGCACCACTGTGGTAGCTACGAGTATTACAATGGCTAATGGTGCAACACAACCCCACGGCGGAATTTGAAAGGCCTTCCTCATATAATGCATGCATTATTTGGGAATAATTTTTCAAGGCTAGATAGTAGGATAGCTAAATAACAATCACGAGGTAGTGGGTTCAAACTGCAGCAAGGTTTACTGTCGATGGAAAAAAAAGTGTAAGTACACAGACAAATACATAGATGTTAGAAATATTTAAAAATAGACGGGGTACTCTCAATAAAACTAAATAATTTGAGAGGGCAATGTATAGTTTTTGTTTTATTTGCAAGTCCGTCTTTTTTTCATGTGTATGCATTCCTTCCATAAAGCTTCCATTAGGCCTTCTTATGGAAAGCGGCGACGGAAGGCCTTCCTATCCAATCTCACGCAATGTACAAAAAGAAGAATAAAAAGAAGGTCAAGGAAGGCATACCGGATTCAAAAGAAGCCCTTTTAACTCATGCAAGAAGAATTTCAATTTCATGATTTCCGCCTTCTTTAAGAAGGGAGATTAAACGTTTTCGATGATATGTAATGCCACCACTTCGTGTGTATACACATTCCGTCTCACTGCTCATATAAGGCATGAGAGAAGTCTTTAAAAGAAAAGGCAACGAGGAAGGTGTTCATGTGTTTTTCTTAAAACAGTTTATGATTAGTTTCAGTCAAACAATTCGAATGCATCTTCATGGGCTAGATGGTAACATCCCAGCGGCGAAATTAGCAAGGCCTCTTCAAGCAGGCATGCAACAAGGCCTTCTGGGACATTCAAACGTCATGTCTTCAAGCCTTGTTTTCCCATGCCTGAAAAATGACTTTTTCTTCCTTTCTGAAATATCCCGAGCAAATGTTCACATTCTTTAAACACCACTTCTTCATACCTTTTTTGAGAAGGGAGAACCAACGTTTCAATGATTTGCTATTCCATCATTTCATGTATACACATTTTGTCTTCCTTCTCATAGAAGGCAAGACAAGAAAAGGCAACGAGGAAGGTGTTCGTATGTTTTTCTTAAAACAGTTTATGATTAGTTTCAGTCACACAATTCGAATGCATCTTCATAGGCGAGATGGTCTCATGGCTGACTAAGAGTCGCGAGGTAGTAAGTTGACACGCCAGCAAGGTTTACTGTTATTTGAAAAAAAAGTTTAAGTTTAGAGAGAAATATATAGAATTGAAAAATATCTGAAAATAAACTAAACAATTTTAGGGTGTACATGTTTTTTTTTTATTTTTCACGTCCTTCTTTTTTTATGTTCATGCACGCCTTTCATCAGGCCTTCTTATTGGAAGCAACGATAGAAGGACTTGCCTCCCAATGACACCCTATGTTGTTTGGAAAGTAAGAGAGAATACAGAATGCAGGCCTACTGATTGCTTTTGAAGGCGTTCTTCAAGGCCTCCTAGGCCTTCCTTCCTTTCGCCGGTGGGATGATGCATGCACTACTATACACGCAAGTTATTGGCAATGTCAGTGAGTATACGAATGACCATTACATAATTGAATGGGGAAACATTTATGTATATTGAGATGTTGGCATTGGTAAATCACTAGCTAGCAATATGTAATTGGTGGTATCGTTAAGATATTGAGATTAAAGATTCCAAATATTTTCTTGTTTTCATTATGCAGATATTATGTCATCAAAAGCAAATAATGTAATTTCAATAACTCCACAGTTAAACAATATCATCCATAGGCTGAGGGTATTTACTGAAATTCACTTGACTGTAATTTTTGTACTGGTTTTAAATTAAAACCAAATATTTGAGTACAATGACAACTCGCATCACAGTGGAATTATCCAGGCATCCATTTTTGTGGCCTATCTGTTGTGTTTTATATGGAGCTACAATATCTAATAATAAATAAGAGTAAGTCGTAAAATATGTGCATAATCGCTCTATTTTGACTTAGTAAAAAAACAACCATGACATAATGGCCTTGGGCCTTGGGTTCAGTCGCTCCAGTTTTTATATTTATATTATGGTATAGAATCTGCGGCATTTTCACATCGGCACACAGCATTAGCATTGAAACTTTTGCTTATCTTTATGGTCCCTGCCATACTCTTATCATTTTCAGTCTATTGCAATGTTGTTATTTTCGCTTGAACTCATTTCGTGATGACAAAACAAAAAATATGAATATGATCCCAAATATGCATCAAAAAAAAAAAACATCCAAAAATATATACATGTCGTATGCAATAGATGTGTGTGGAATATTTAGAAGAGCAAATATCGAAGTGCTGCTAGTAGATAAAGCTAAGCATATGTATGAAAGCCATTGGCCTAGATTTTCTTGCCAGCATTGTTGGCTATTGCTCCCATAGATAGTCATGAACTTATGACTTTAGTTGAGCTCTACTTTTGGTTTTGCTGATATTTTGGTCGGATTGTGCAACAATTTTGAGTCTCTACAAAAAAATGAGAAAAGTACTTATGTTCCTATTAATATATGCAGAGGCATCAGGTCTGGTGAATAGCCCGAATGCTGGATGTTGCTTAGGCTGGTATGAGCGCAGTAAACTACTTCCTAACTACTACTACTACTACTACTACTACTACTACTACTACTACTACTACTACTTCCAAATTTATAAAGCTACATAGCACGACTTTCAGGCACACTATTCGAATGTACCTTCATAGACTTGATGGTAGGATGGCTGACTAACAACCCAGCGGCGGAAATAATGAGAGGAATGCTTTCATTTATGAGTTTGAAGGAATTCTTTTGAATCCGATGCATCTTCCTTGACCTTTTTTCTTCCTTACTTTTTTTAGATTGCGTGACATTGGAAAATAAAGCTTTCCTTCGCCGATTTCCACAAGAAGGCCTTATGGAAGCTTTCTATAAGAAGGCCTTATGAAAGCTTTCTATAAGAGGGCATTATGGTAGGCCTGCATACATATGCAAAAAGAAGGACAAAAACTATAATAAAACAAAAACTATACAAATTATTTACTTTTTTTTTGAGAGCGCACCGGTTATTTTTATGTATTTCTCACTTCCATATATTACTCTCTATACTTACACTTTTTTTTCAACGACAGTAAACCTTCCTGTAGTTTGAACCCACTACCTCTTAATTGTCAGCCATGCTACTGTCCAGCCTATGAAGATGCATTCTAATTGTGTGGTTGAAAAAATTGATGCACTGTTTATTTTATTTATTTTTTATTTGTTAATACAATTTTCAATAACCGAGCCATTAAGGCCATATATGGTTACAAATTTCTACTATCACATCATTAATACTTCATGTGTATGCAGAACTTCCATTAGGCCTTCCTATAGGAAGCGACGATGGAAAGGTTTTTCTCCCAACGACACCCTATGTTATTTGAAAAGGAAAAGGAAATGCAGAGGTAAGGCCTACTGACTGCATTTGAGTGCGTTCTATATGGCCTTCTAGATCGTTTCTTGATAACATGCCTTACAATTTTTTTCCCACGCAACTTATGCCATCCCTGCTATAACACAGAATCATTAAGTGCTTTAGTAGCAATATGCATTTTATTCTCTCTATCCCTTCTATAGATTAACTTACAGAAATTCTCTACAAGAATCATATTTCTATTCATTTCCATCAATTTCATTGTTACAATATTGTGCATTAATAACCATAGATGTTAGTCAAATGCTCACTAAGGCCTTGGTCGTTATGTTCACATTCCGGTTCATTACATATTTCAATCATTCGTTACATTTACTATTCAACGTTGAGATAGAAATTGAAATGAATATAAGTCAGCTATATTTCACATCATATAACAATATTGCTTTTGATTGATTTGCAATTCTCTGCCTATTTGAATTGAATTTGTGGTAATTGAAATTGTAGCGAATGAAATTTAATTTGATGTTAATGGGTTGTTTGCCGGAATGAAATAAACACAGTTTCTTTAATATCTTTCTTAGATAAGTTTTTTCATTAACCACATTAATCTTGAAGTACTACATTAATCCTTGCATTGGTAGTAATTTTTGCGGGCTATATATATTTAGTTGTCCATTTTAAAATTTTCACAATACATATTTGAGTGCCTCACCATAAGCTAAAAAAAAACTTAATTTTATTTTTGTTGGCTATATGTGCATTATATTGCCCGAAAACCAGGTAATTGCAACCACATTTTATGTGGGCGATCTTGTGGTATTAACCGCAGCAGTGATTGCTACTGTTCTCATAATGTTTGAAATTGTTTTGAGGTAGTTGCTGGCACAGTTCGTTAGTGGTTTTCGAACACTTTGTGTATTAAAATCTGGTAAACAACAGTGGAAATTGATATGCTTATTATAGTTAAACATTAAATTTTGTAATGAAATTTTTGAAATATAATTAATTTTTGTAAAATCATATAATCTTCTACCCAGCTGCGAAAGGAAGACCTAAAAGCCATTATATAACATCTTTTAAAGCAGCCAGTAGGCCTTCCCTCTGTATTTACTCTTCATTTCCTAATAAAGAGGGAGGCAAGGCCTTCCATCGTCGCTTCCTATAAGAAGGCCTAATGGAAGGCCTGCATACACGTGAAAAAAAAGAATTGAAAATTTTAAAAAAATATGCAAATTATTTAGTTAATTTTTAGATATTTATCACATCTATATATTTATCTTTATACTTGCACTTTTTTCCAACGGTAGTAAACCTTCCTCTAGTTTGAACTCACTACCTCGCGATTGTTAATCAGCCATGCTACCATCTAGCCTATGAAGATGCATTCGAATTGTGTGACTGAAACTAATCATAAATTGTTTTAAGAAAAACACCTTCCTCGTTGTCTTTTTTTCTGTTCATTCCCTCTCTCATACCTTCTATGAGAAGGACACGAAATGGAGAAATAAGAAATTATCGAAAACCCTAATTCTCCCTTCTCTTTTAAAATGGAGTCAAAAGCTCGGGATATTTCAGAAAGGAAAGAGAAGGCCTGGTTTCAGGCATGTAAAAAGAAGGCCTTAAAGACATGACGTCTGAATGTCTAAGAAGGCCTTGTTGCATGCCTGCTTGTATAAGTCCTGGCAAATTGCGCCGCTGGGTATAGACTAGAAAGCGGCTGGACAAATGCACATTGCTTAGTACCATAAAACATGGTACTAAGGGAAGTTTTTAGGGTCGCTGATTTCGAATCCGAAGTAAAATTTTGAAAAAACAAAATTTCGGATACAAAATGGCCTAAATTTTTTTTCAATAAATGCTTGCATTTAACTGATATTGTACCTAACGGGGTTGTTTGGGTCGCTGATTTCGAATCAGAAGTCAAATTTAAAAAAAAAAAACAAATTAGCGGATATAAAATGACGGACATTTTTTTTTCAAAAAATGCTAGAATTCGGCCGATATTGTGCCTTTGTGGGTTTTAGGTGTCACTGATTTCGAATCTGGAATAAAATTAAAAAAACAAAATGGAGGACGCAAAGTGGCGGATATTTTTTCAGAAAATGATGAAATTCAACCGATATTGTGCCTACTGGGGTTATTGAGTTTGCCGATTTCGAATCCCGAGTCAAATTTTGAAAAAACAAAATGGCGAATACAATATGGCGGAAATTTTTTTAAAGTAACCCACTTTTTCGGGTGTGAACCAAACCAATATCAAACGGCAGCATTCTACATCAGTAACTAAGCATTTAACTCCATTTTGCTTTACTACGTCACAATTTTTATTTTATAGCAGCATTTAATATGGCGGACATATAAAATAAATTGTGGCAATCTAAACTCAGCTATCTTTTCACAGAAATACTGCAGATGATGAATTTTAGACAGAAATGTGTATATGTGTAAATGTAATCGAAATCGAAGGAATTTCGCGCATCCAGATTAGCCCTTGGCCTGTATTATGAGTATTTATGTTGGATTATTATGTGTTATATCTTAGACTTGTACATAGTATGACATTATGCTTCTAAGTTTTGCTACTGTTCTTTTGTTGTTGTCGTAACTTGGTTACCTTACGACAATTAAAACAACTACATCTTTAATAATCTATTTAAGTTGCTCAGACATCTTAAAACTGTCTTCTATATTTAAAATCTGCTCAAAGACTATTTAATGATACAAATAAAACCATAACTCACAGATATTTATTTGTTTGTGCTTTTAAGAAAATTACATCACCAGTACATTAACTAGTATAATATATCTCTATTCGCCTTGGTACTCTTAGACATATTCTTATATCTTTGTGTAACTTCTATAACTAAATGGTATGGCTTTGTGTATTGAGTACCACCGTTGCCATAATTCAATAACATCCAATTTTGTGACGTCATCTCTCTGTCTACCTCAAGTACATTTGGATTCTAGAGTACGCAACAATCTACACCAGTATTTCCATAAGTAAATACGAATATATTTTCAACATAGTTGTGTAGGCAACTTTTGCAATGTAAAATTTATTGCAAACATTTAGTGTCACATATAGAAACATAACAACATCTGTGTTATTTAAAAAAAAAATTGGTTCCTACAAGATTTTAACTTTTCTACGCTTTAAACAGTCAGGTTACCCTACATGTTAACAGCTCATTGAACAATGTGAAGCAGCAACGATTGAAGGACCCCACACACTTCTTGCATACACTTGCATCTATGTAGATTAGGGTGGTCGTAAAAATCAATGTTGGATTTTTGTCGGTGAACATATTAAAAGAATACTAATTCCTTAATTTCGGATTTTTGTTTCATCAAAATTGTACTAGTCATTCATGAGGTATGCTCTCTATACTTGCATGTAGGAGCTTTCAAACTTTAAGCCAACCTCAAGCTTACAAACGTTACCATACGCCAATAGTGCTCAAACTTTGGCTATCCCAAAATCTGCAAGATTTATCAGTTTTTCTGGAATTTTTTTCCCCATATAAGTTCCGGCCATCCTAATGTATATTTGCAGCATATCATCGCTGAAATAAAGTAAATTTTTAATGCATTCCAATGTCAAAGAAATGTTGTTTTATGCGAGTCTTGTTTACTATTTACAAGAGCAGCCGGGTGAAAAACGGCTTTATAACTTTTCTCCCAAACGAGGGGTTCTTTGTAAGTTGTTTAATTCTTTAAAATTCACTTAACTTCTTTGATGTTTTGTGACGATGAAAATCGAAGAATTTCGTTTATTAAGAAATATGCACTTCGTTAGTCAACGGCAAAGAAATCAGGTTAAGTGGAAACGCAATAGTTTCAACAAATAACATAGGGCTACAATGTTAGGGGTAATTTGTTATGTGGGTATTTCCAGCGGAAGGACGGACGATTTCATAGTAAAAAATTGGTATATTTTTTACTTTTTGTTTTTGTAATCATATCATGAATTTATTGAACTTTAACAAAACAAATTATATATATTGTTGGAAAGTCTCTTCTTTCCAAATCCGATGAGAAACTTAAAATCGGTTCATATTTATCCGCGCTACTGGCATATAAGTTCGTTAAAGATCGAAAAAACGTTTTTTTACCTGTAATTCAAGATGTTGGGGGTCTTGGGAAATTTGAAAAACAGATTCTTGTATTGCTCAAAAGCACCTACCAGCAAAATAGTATAATTTCAAAGGCATTGATTCTTTTGTCGCTCTGTATTATCCATAGAAAAATACGTGTGTCCGCAATGTGTGTCCGCAACGCACATTTAGATTGAAGTAGCATAAAAGGTAAAAGTATTTTAAATGTGAAGAAATTTGTTTATACAACCACAATATATCGTCTTTATTTCACAAAAATGAATATAGTAGCCACATAAGAAATTTCGCTAAATTTCACAAATTTTCGTAGACACTTCAAGTTCCTGTGCAAAATTGTGTGTGTCCGTAACGCACTTTGTATTAGACATAACTTTGGAGGAAATGCCCATATACATATAGTTATATCGGTCAAAAAAAGTTATACGTAGCTCGACGTTTCGCTGGGTTAGGTCAAGGAATCGAGATAAATCGATGTAGTTGTAATATTTTTTGTGACTTTTTCATGCATTTTAACCAAAAAGGATGTTCGGAAAAGTTATTAAGGAAAGCGATATTTTTGATATTCCTTGAGTGAGACCTTGGAAAATTAATTTTTCATAATTTTTGTTGTATGTACATAGCCACACAAAAAAGTGCCGGGGTTGGAAGATCAGACAACTATTCTTTATGTGTTTTAAAGCGACTTTGAAGTCCATTTGGTTCTAATATGTTAAGATTTTTTCCTAACCACATAAAACGCCAAAATTCGACTTGATAGGCATAAACAGACTTCCGATTCGGTTTCTGAGGCACCAAAAACATGAAGTAGTCATGGTCTGATCTTGAGCTAAAAACGTAATTTTTTGTGTGCCTGTTCACAACAGGCACCAATCTTGTGCACGAAAAAAGCTACCTCATTGTTTTACATGAAGTACAGGTCATAATCTTCAAAATCATTTTGTCCTTGGAGGTTATTTCACGGCACCTAAATATCACATACTTGTATATGCAGTATAACAATAGCGATAGTTTTAGAGGCCAATAGTAGAGAGCCAATAGACCAATCATTATTAAATTTTAATAGTACGAAACATTTTTATCGATAGTTGTATGATAAATACATGAACAATGATCCTTAATTTAAAAAAAGTAGCTGAATAATGAACTAAGCTATATTCCAAAATATTTAAAAGGCCAATATACCAATGCAATATGTTACATACTTTAAGTTTATATTAATTTATAGAAGTAATATACAAAAAATTTGCCAATAAGAATGTTTTTTTTTTAGATTGAAATTACAATTTCAACCAAAATATAGTGCCGACTATGAATGAAAAATTGAATCCAGAGAAGTTTCCATTCTACCAACTGGTTCACAACACCACCACACACAGTGATTTATTAACTCAATTAACTGTTAGTTTTGGACATACCGTTACTATGCTGAGAAATATACTTCCTTATTTAAGTACACGTATGCTATGCACAGAAATACATAATGTTCCGACATACATATGTATGTATGATATGCACACATTCTCTTTTGGCAAAATATTCACTAAAATAAAGAAAAATTCTAAAATTTTGCTACCCGTTAGCCTTTGGAAGCCCATATGAGCAGGTAGTGTAAAGTAAAGTGTATGTGAATACATATTGGTATATGTATATGCAAACTATGTAGGTATATGACTGGATGGTTTGTAAGTTTGGACGCGATTGAAATTTGCGCACGTAAAAGAAAAACTATTTCCTTAGCATCTTATAAAAAAGATAAACGTTAATTTCTTGAGTGAATTAACACAATTTTATTACCCAAATGCCAGTTTAATAATATGCGTTAGTTGCACGATTTTTTCTTATTTTATAGTTTTCTCGAAAAGTTGAAATATTTTGAAGATTATGTTCATATTAAAAAATTTAGATTTAGGACAGTACTATAATGTTCTTATTATGACTAACACAAAGTGCGTTACGGACGCACACAATTTTCCACAGCAACTTGAACTGTCTACAAAAATTTGTGAAATTTAGCGAAACTTCTTTCTTTTTGTAAAATAAAGAAGACATATAGGGGTTGTATAAGCAACTTGCTTCAAATTTAAAATACTTTTACCTTTTACGTTACTTCAATCTAAATGTGCGTTGAGGACACACGCATTGTTCTATGGATAACACAGAGCGACGAAGAAAACATTAACTGGGAAATTATACTATTTTTCTGGTAGATGCTGCTGAGTACTACAAGAATCTGTTATTCAAATTTCACAAAACCCACAAAATTTTGTGTTACGGGTAAAAAACCGGGTTTTCTTACTCTTACACACTTATAAGCCAATAACTCGGATAAATATGAAAGTTTTAAAGTTTCTCAGCGGATTTGGAAAGAAAAGACTTTCCAACGATATAAATAGTTTGTTTTTTTAAAGTACAATGAATACAGATAAAATGCAAACGCTTCATAAGACGAACGAACACCCCATTTATGTGATTGTAGCTTTATGCCATTGGTCTAAGTGATAGTACCGCTTTAATCCCTTTTTATCCCCTAAAGTTCGAATTTCAAAATATAAATTCGTATCGCACAACTTAAATGGACTGTTACCCCCTCTAATTCTATGCCCATATACAATTATAGCTTTTGCTGTTTGGTCTGGTTAATGGTACCAGTTATTTCTAAAAACCCCATCTGTCGGCTCTCTTATTCTATAGGAAGCAATGCTAAATACATTTTCGTTACTCTACCTCTAGGCATTTGGTCTGGGCGATGGTGCCAGTTTTATCCCTTTTTCGGTATTTTTACAGCTAAAGAACGAATTTCGAAAAATTACTTCATATCGCACAACTAAAGTATTCACTTAAATTTTTCCAACTGTTAAGCTGTTAAGTTCCAGTTTTATCCCTTTACGGCTTTTTTTACACGTAAATAGTACGAATTTCGAAAACCGTCCTTGCTTCATTCTAATTCTACAGGGAGCAATCCCATATCAATTACCATGATTTTATCCCATTTCGATTACCCCTTATTGGTAATTTTTACACATAAAGTACGTTTACACGAAAAGGGAAACAACCACCTAAAATTTCATCATCCTATCTACAGCCATTTCACTCAATCAGTTTGTCAAGCAAATTTTAATGGGGCGTGGCGCCGCCCATTTTCCAGCGAGCCGTAATTCCCTATGTACCATTTACATATGTATCAAATCTTATCCTCATACCTTTAAAAGCTCGTGAAATATGACCGAATGAAATTTTGGTTTGTGTCTAATTATGTTTTCGTGTAGCCCATGACATAGGCCCTACGGATAGTACTACACAGTAAAAGTTCTATTGCAATCAGTCCATTTATTTCGCCGAAATAAAGATTTTTTGTAAAAAGGGCGTGGCACCTCCCATTTCCCATCGAGACGCAATCCCACTTGTACCAGTAACATATAAGCAAATCCCATCTTTATACCTCTAATTGTTCGTGAGATATGACCGTTTGAAATTTCGGTTTGTGTCGGCGGTGCCACGCCCCATTGTCTAACTATGTTTTCATGTAGCCTATGATAGAGGCCCTATGGACAGTATCCAACAAAGACAACATTATTGCAATCGCCCACTTTCTACCCACAAATTTTCTGTTCGTACACGACCGATATAAGTACCAAATTTCGACTTCGTACCTATAATGGTCTAAAAGATATGGCCATTTCAAAATTCGAGTTGTATGGGGCGGTGACATGCCCATTTTACACCCTTGCAGTCCGATATCTAAAAATCCCTTTTTAGTGTGCGCCTACGTCATAAAAGAAACCTACATTCCAAATTTCACGGTTCTAGCTTTAGCCGTTTGGGCTGGGGAGTTATCAGTCAGTCACCTAAGCCTTTTATATGTATAGATTACAAAAGCAAAAAGGTAAAAATATAGAAATTTTTTACTATGAAATCGTCCGTCCATCCGCTGGAAATACCCATATACCAAATCTCATCTTCATACCATAACAATCGGCCTATTAGAAACGCCGTCAGACTAATTTTTGAAAAAGGGGCGTGTCATCGCCCTCTTCCTCACTGACTGCAACTTGAACTATACAATCAACATATATATCAAATATCATCTTCATATCTCTGATGGACCGACCGTGGCATAGTGGTTAGAACACGCGACTACCATGCGGGAGATCGCAGGTTCAAACCTGACTCCAGTCATCTTAAAAAAAAATTGTTATTTCATTGTCGGCTCCCCTCGAATGTTGTTGACAGCAACTTCGCAGTATAACCCTTTAAACCCCACATTTTTGTCTGTGTATCGAAAATTTTGTTTTTGGTTTTTATCTTCATATATCTGTCTCAAAAGTGTTCATACAAAATTTGGAGACATTTCGACCCCCCGTTTTGGAGCTAGAGAAAGTTGCTTGTAGGCAACTTTGGCCCATTTTGGTATACAAAAAATGGACAACTAAGATATTTGATGTATGAAAAGTTTGATATTTTTATTATTTTATGTTTTTATAATAAAAAAACTAGTAATCACAATTGGAATTTATTTAATTATGATTTAGAACAAAACACATCTTTTTAACACTTCAATTTCGAATAACTAAATTATGCTGATCGCTCTGCACAAAAAATAGAATCAAATCAAATGGTAACGGTAAATTTGTATTATTTGTTTTACACTCTCTTCTTTACACATTAACCCAGTGATGCCTGCAAAAATTTAAAAGATAATGCAATCGTGGTCTTTGTGGTTTAATGACAAACACGTGAAGTTGCTCTCAGGCAACATTGGGGCTGAAAGGGATAATTGTCGAGTCAATCGGCGTGTCTAGTAAGAGCTTCTCAAACAGTGACGTTCGCATTCTTCGATAAACAAGTAGGTGCCGTTAGTTGTGAATCTAAGAATAGAAAGCGTGTTAATTCACAACAATGCGAGAAGCCTCATTCATGGGGTGCAAAGGGAAATAAATTTTTTTTTTTATCTCTGATAGTTCATGAGGTGCATCCGTTAAAAGTTTCAAGTAGTATGCCACACCCACAAATCCGACACCGCCCATTTTTCGTTGAATCGCGATTTTTGCTGCAAAATGACTACACACATATTGTCAAGACGATTGGTGAAAATGTCGTGAAAAATTCCCTTTCTGTTCCACATCTTAAATCGATCTCTTATAACACTATATAATATGGCACCGAAGTGCACTCGTGTGAGCAACAAACAGGTTGACATTTTATTTCTCAACTTTATGGTCTGCTGTTTTTTCAACAAAAGGAATTTAAGCAATTGCAAAAGGGTAAACTCAATAAATTTATATCGCACTCTGAACATTTTATGGGCCGCTGGTCTTAAATATTTAAAATGTGAATGTGAATCTTTAACGCAAGGAAGGATAACGTATTCAATAGCAAACATATGTATGTTCACGTACACATGAAGTTATGCCAGTCCGCTTTGTATTAAAAGCGGTGTGAATTGCGGTGCTAGTACCACAGACCGTATTGTGTTGTTGTGTAAGGGTTTAAGAGTTTGTCAATAAAAAGTGTTGCAACCAACGCCCAATTTTGCAACTATATATAACATTTTAGGAAGTGTTAGAATATAATTGCATATATACAAATGGTACTACAGTATGAAGTTGGATGTGTGACTGAAATTTGTGGAAAAATGAGTGGGAAAAACATAATATGTATATAGCAGTTGAAAAAAAGCAAGTAGCCATGATTCTGTATCGTGATTTAAAACAGGGAAAATTAGTTTCTGGAACAGTTAACTTAGATGTTCGGTTGCAAGTAGATTGATTCTTAAGTACGTTATAAGTTCAAAGTAACGTTTATAGACCGGCGAAGTTCATTATTTCATTATTTCATTGTTGATACTGTTTGTTTCATTCATGGCTTCACTTTCCCTTTGCATCCTACGAATGAGATATGGAAAAGATTCTACCGTGAAACCATGCTCAGTGTTTGGAATCTATTTTAGTTTATATAAATCGAAGTGAAAAAAATTATTTTCAAATAAAAAGAAAATTTAATATGAAAGCACTTAGCAATGAATACTGCCACAATCCTAATGGATTTCAAGTCACTACTTCTGCTGATATTATTAACACTTAAGAAAGAGAAATGAGGCTTCCAATTTTCAATAATTCATCCAATGTATTGCATATTTACCACTTGTGACAATTATTTATGGACTAGTGCAAAACCAAAAAAAAAAACTGTAAAACCTTGAGAACAAATGTAAAAGTTGTCGAAGCTATACTTTCAACCACATGTGCACATAAAATCTCAATGCATGTATATTAGCATCACACACAAAGGAGGATGATATACATTCATACATAACAGGTTCGTTCCCAAAAATATACAACTTTAAAATAAATGAAATTTCTTCTTGGTCTTGCTACGAAGGTGCAAAGCAATAAATCCCGCCACATTCCTGGAGGAATTCATGTCCAGACTGCTGCTACTGCTGTAAGTGACACCTTAGATATAAGGGTGGCCTTTAAGTTTGGAAGTATAAATTCTTATTCTATTATTAATACTAAACTAATATTAAAAAAATAAGCTGCTTAATATTTAATATTAGCTAAGAAGCCGTAGTTGTCAAAAACTCCATTGAATTGGTGAATTGTCTATTCCGATATTAAAAATAATCGTAACAATAAACTCAGTGATTTTTATACCATCACCCGTAGGGATGAAGGTATATATCATTTGATACGACCCAAAAGTGTAACACATAGAAGGAGTCACTTTAGACCCTAGGTTTCTTTGAACCAAATTCGATTCATGACTTTTTAAGTCGTTTGAGCCATGTCCGTCTGTCTGTCTGTCTGTCTGTCTGTCTGTCTGTCGGGTGGCTGCCCGGCTGGTTCGCACGATAACTTTCGAAAGACGCAACCAAATGTTTCGAACTTTTGCATGAGTTATTATTTTCTCAAAACTACTCACGGTATTGCAAATGGGCTACATGGCCCCGCCCCTTCTGGTACCTCCCATACAAATACATCATTCCGCCCACTTTAGAAATCGAGTAATAATATCAATACACCCTAAGGGATCGTCCCCAAATTCTGTATTTAGTAAAGCTATAACAGGATAAAGTTTTGGAAAAAATTTTGAAAGCCTAGCCACGCCCCTTCTGGTACCTCCCATACAAATCTACCTTTCCGCCCACTATAGAGATGGAGAAATAATATCAATAAATTAAACGTGATCGTACCCAAATTCTATTTTGAGTAAAGCTATAACAAGATAAAGTTTTAGAGAAAAAAATTGGAAGTCTATTCACGCCCCATCTGGTACCTCCCATACACATCTGGTACCGCCCACTTTAGAAATCGATTAATATTATTAAAAGACCTAACGCGATCGTGTCCAAATTCTGTATTTGGTAAAGTTTAAGCAGGATAAAGTTTTGGAGAAAAAATTTGGAAGTCTAGACACGCCCCTTCTGGTACCTCCCATACAAATGTACCACTCCGCCCACTTTAGAAATAGAGTAATAATATCAATTCACTCGACACGATCGTGCCCAAATTCTGTATTTTGTTATATTATAACAGGACAAAGTTTTGGAGAAAAAATTGGAAGTCTAGACACGCCCCTTATGGTACCTCCCATACAAATGTACCTTTCCGCCCACTTTTGGGATGTAGTAATAATATCAGTACACCCAACACAATCGTGCGCAAATTCTGTATTTAGTAAAGCTATAACAGGATAAAGTTATGGAGAATAAATCTGGAGCCTAAACACACCCCTTCACGTACCTCCCATATAAATGTACCACTACTCCGCCCAATTTCGAAATCGAGTAATAATATCAATAAAATAGAAAATTATTTGTTTTACTGAGGGTAAGGATAAATGTAAGTCGGGTTGCCCGACTGAAACTTTCTAACTGGTTTTAATTACAAATCGATTTTTTTCAATAACTCAAGACTTAAACAAGATATTATATTGGGTGATGGTATTTATCAGTCAGTTTAACTGACTGAAATTTCTTTTTTTTCTTTCTTCTTTTTTTTCCTAATTGGCAGCAGCAACAGAAATTCATTTATCAGTAGCTGCACGTAAAAGAGATTTCCAAGCGCTTCGGTTTTATGCGTTCCGTAGATAGTTAGTGACACCAATGCTGGAAAAGGCCGCTGTAACATCCCGCATCCGCAGTCAATGATATCTATATCATCGGCATACGCGAGCAGCGACTTTTGTTAAAGATTGTACTATTCCTATTTACTGCAGCCTTCCGCATGACCATCTCAATTAAGATGTTAAAGTGATCGCAAGACAGACTATCACCTTGTCTAAAGCCTCGTTTGAGAGAAAATGGCTCTGGCAGATTTTTGCCAATTATCACTGAAGACTTCGCCAGAATGGGCTTTAGTCTTTCACATAACATTCTAGACAGGACCTTGTATGCGATGGGTAAAAGGCTAATCCCGCGATAGTTGATACACACACTTAGAACACCTTTTTTAAGCACAGAACATAGAACACTCAGATTCCAATCATCGGGCATGCATTCCTTGAGCCAAATCGTGTTTATGAGATGGTACATGCATGTTGACAGCCAAGGGCGTAGCCAGGATCTAATGTAGGGGGGGCAGTCGGTTTTACATTTCATGTTAATAGTTTGTTTACAAAAAAACAATTAAAACTAAGTACCTAACAAAAAATCAATACTCATTGTTTTGAAAATATTTTTTAAACAAAGGTAGACCAGATTAAATTTTTTTTAAAAAAAATTTTAGGTCGTCGAATTTCAAAAAAAAAAAATATTTTTATTCATCGGGTTTTTTTTGTTTTTTTTTGACATATAAAATTTTAAGCCGGAGAAATTTTAAAGAAATTTTAAAATTTTTTTCTTGTTTTATTTGAAACAAACTGTGCACTGAATAACCGTTTTTTTATTCTGAATACCTCATGGTTATTTTTTTTTAAAATGTGTCAAAATCGATGAAAAAAAAAATAATTTTTGACTTTAATTTCAAATATTTTTTGGGGTTTATGGGCTCAAATCGATTTTCGCTGACCATAGTTGGATTTTCGGATATGCCGTCTTCGACAAAGTTGTTTTAAATTAGTCTTGCTTATCAGAAATCCCAACTGTAGCTTGGCGAAAATCTATTCAACCCCTTAAACACTATTCAAAGTAAAAAAACTTTAAATAAAATTCTGTACAAAACCGTCATTGTAACTCAAAAATCTAATGATTCAGTACGATTCCGAATAAGGTTAAACCGTCGAGTCCGGTCTTGTCTATTTTTATGACTACCATAGTGTTCTTATTTACAGAATGTAATCTACAAATCCAAAGAACTAATTAATTTAGTCTCATGTCTTGTTAAAAGAATCGATTCGAAAATCGAGTACGGAATCAGTTGCCTCAAAAATTATTAGTTTCACACTCGATTGATTTTTTTAAATATTTTTACTGTGTTCGTTTAATTGGCTGCATCCGGCTCGCATCGAAGTACCTCATTCTATCACTCCAATTTCACAAGACCTGGTTAATGCTTTCGGGCTGTAGCTCACGGATTGCTTTGATGATATTGGCCTTAAGTGTTTGAATCGCTTCTGGACTAAAATAAACTATGATTTTAAAATTAACTTGTATTAGGTCCATCTTATATATCATTTGACACGAGAAAAAGGTGTACAGTTAAAGGAAACACGCTGGGCCTTAAGAATCTGAAAAGCGAATTCAATTCTGGAAAAGTTTCAGTCTGTCTGGGCGGCTGGCTGGTATGGAGGAGAACTCGAGTAAACTTTACTGACCCTTTTAAAGATTTAACAGTTTTATTAATTTTCAATATTTGGTTTTAACTTCCTAAATAAAAACATAACTTCTTAATGAAAAACTGGATGATATTTGAATTTGGTACATTTACATACATACTAAGTATCTTTCTTGCAATTGCACTAAATACAGTTAAAATTTTGCACAATCTTATCGCTTATTGAACGTTAACTTACGAATAAAAAAGAGCCTCGCTCTGCGTACTAGTACTTCCAATACAAGGTAGTCTAAATTTTCCCAATCATTTCAAGGAGGAACTCTTAATATTTTGTGAATTCATTAACACTTTATAAACTGTAACCATTTCTACAGCTTTCATACATGGCTGTAAACGTCTGGCCAACAGATACCACTGCACAAGCAGAACAATAACAATACATAAGTACTTTTACTTAAAAATCAGTTAATTTCATTGAATCCGAGTTAAAAAATATCCACTACAATTTTTGAGAGGGAACATATGGTGAAAGTTTTTATTAGTCAGTTCACCTTTTGTAAAATTTCTGTACTATTTTATTTTAATTTTCATATTTTCTAGGATTTTGACCAATTTTTCAAGCTCTAGGGGGGGGCAGCTGCCCCCCCTGCTCCTACCTGGCTACGCCCTTGTTGACAGCTCATCGCCGCCGGCTTTATAAAGCTCTGCCGCCGTGCTGATCTCGTTTTGGCTCGGTGGTGGATAATCTACTCCGTCGTCCTTGATTGGTGTGATTTCGTCACTTGTGCTGCCTTGCATCACACTCTGAGTGACCTTGACCAGATTTTCGTCTCTGTCGTAACAGGTGGGGATACCTGTTCCAAAACCTTTGCTTTTTACCTTTTGGTAGAACTTTCGGGCTTCGCCTCTATACCTGTAGTATTCTATATCCTGGCGCTCTCTTCTCTTCCACAGACGCTTTTTCCGCCTGAATAGGCCTTTCATCTTCCTCCTCCTCTCGTTATAACGCTTCGTCACCATATTCGTTGCTATTGGCTGCTGTTTTGCCTTGTATGCAGCATCTATTTCCTCAGAAACTACAATAAGGAACATCGTAACAGAGCTTGTCTCAGCGTGTCTGAGAGTGGTTTTTCATAAAACAATACGGTTGTTGCGGCAGTGGTCACAGAATTTACTGTGTGTCGGGCTAATATTACACTCTCCTTAAATACTCGAAGAGACTAGAATTGAGATAACCACATAGCGTACACAAATGATCTTAGCTTTCCATGTTTTTAATCATTTCTAGCTATGCTTTTGTCTACATATTTGTTTTGAATTTTTTTAAATCAATATTTTGCACCGAAATCCACTGTAAATGATCAGAATAACAAAAACCAATCGCAGCACAAAGTATTTATTCAACTCTTAGAATCCAGAACAGTCAAACTACTATGGGCCCTTTAGCTCGTGTCTTGGTTTGCCCACTACAATATGTCAACGTAGTATTTAATTTTTAAAATTCTGGTTTTTTGCTTTGGTGTAAAATATTATGCAAATTTATAACCTCATAGTCCAGGTTTTTCTTTCTTTCCTAAAACCACAAAAGTTTGGGTTAGTTAACGTTAACAAATGACGTTAAGCTCAAAATGAACTATGTAGTTAGTTAAAAGCCTGTACACATTATACAGGTGTAGGTGTAAGTTTTCTTTTATAATTTATGATTGTGCAAGAGCTCGCTTTATTAAAATTCATATGTGGTAGAGAGAATGTGGTTAATGGGAAAGAAATTAGTTAGTTTTATGTAACACTAACATTTGCGACAAACTCCTATCAGATGTGTTATGTTAATATCTTGTGATTAACTGCCTGTCCCACGATGTCGAACGTTAACGTTCGAATACTTTTTATGATATTTGGTAATTTTCATATGTATTATACATATTGACGTGATATGAATTGTCTAACAAATACAGAGACAACTGAGCTGCTCTCCAAAATTTTTGTAAGTTAACATTATATTCAATATAAAAATTTATAGCATCCTACAGTAACATATTGATTGATGATTTAATATAGGGGTAACGTTAAAGTCTTTTCTGCAATGTTCTATCGTGTAGTTATTCTATATTGATAATGTCACAACAATTTTCGTTTCATTGATTTTCAATGAATATTTAATGAGAGTGCGCATAAGCTGCCTCTACAAATGCTAACAATTGCAATTGCTCTAGAGATATTGGATGGGTGCAATGCATAATTTCATATGATTTATGTGATGCAATATCGTATGTCTCACATATATATAAAATGCAATATGTTAATATTGTTTATACTGCAACGGAAAAATTCATATATGGATGTTTGTGTTGTGCGCTGAAACTCTTTCAAAGTAAATAAAAGCAGCTGAAAATGTCATAGCATTTTATGAATTTTGGTTTCTTTATGTTATAGTATTTGGTTACAGATTTATAAGGATTATATAAAAATTTTATTAAAACCCATAATACATAATAAACTTAAGAATAAAACGAAAACCTACGACTTCAATTATTTTATTATTTTCGTCAGGGTATGCCTTTTCTACGCAATTACTGTCTTAATTTTTTTTTATAAAATAACAAACACAAGCATTGTTTTTACTGTGCATTTTTTAAACTGAGTTATTAACAACACTAAGCGGAAGTCATTATTTAGGTTCATTATCAGCAAAACCATCAGCAGTAGCAGCAGCACCAACGAGGGCTGGACAGTCTAGGACTTTGTTATCTATTGGTCTGATGGAGCATAAAATCCCTCTCAACTAATTAGTTAACATTGCAGTTGAAAATTTTGCTGCACCGAAAAGAGAGAAAGACAAATGCTCAGCAAAATATTTTGTTGCAAAGAAACGATTACAGAATAGCTTTTACTGATGAGTAACAAGTTCCAATTTCGGTTGCACAATATAATATTTGTGTTTAAAATTGTCCCAAAACCAACATGTTCTTTGGAACCTTTGGTTTTCAATTGAGTACTAACTCGAAGCGTTTATAATGATCCCGTGAATGTAAAGTTTCATTAACAGACAAATATAATCTTGTTTTTATGTAATCTCTACACAAATTATAATTGTCTCGTCTAGTCACAGCAAAAAAAATAAGTTTTATTAATTTTCTGTTCTACGGAATCTGTGGTGCAACATGTTGTACATAATTGGTTATATGGAACCAGAAACAGAATAGAAGGTCGATTAAAAAAGAAACGATTCTAGTATTAACACCATTCGCAACAAGTTCTGAAAAATTTTCCTGGGTGACGGCACTCCCACCAAGAAAGTTTTGTTTTGTTGGGAAATGACATCACATGTTTTTTTGGAAAACCAAAATTCCTTGATGTTTTGCCCAGGAAAAGGAATGTTTCCAAATGTTAAGTCATAATAATGCAAGGAAACACCAACTTCATATTTTTAATGTAATTAGCGAATAAAATATGACAGGCTGATAAATAACAAGGCCATAGATTTGCTTAGTTCATATGTTCTCATTAGATATAAAGTATAATATATATTCGTAATCATCTCTATCAGCCTTCTTTAAATTCACTTAAGAAAGTACATCACTAAACCTCCGCTTGCGGACTACTAAATGCTCCTTTTGCTTGTGCAAAATCTAATTATACAGACACAAATAGGCACACACACACACACACACATATCCATTTGATCCTCTTCCTCATGCTAATCATTAAAGCACATTTAAAGACAATTATTTCAAGAATTTCTGAAGGGTTCGTATTAACAGCACTTTGCCCAACACATACTCACATATAGACATATAACTAATTTATATGCAATCGTGTTAGTGCTGTTGTCATTTTATTTATTCTCCTCTCCCAAAAGTATGCACTTATGCAAATATGATTTAAGGCTGTCAAGTATGTACCACATCAGTGCAGTTTGGTTTAAAGTGTTCACTCAAGCATAAATTCATTTGGGGGTTGTAATCATGCTAAGCTATGCTAATGGTAGTATATGTGTGACTTTATAAGTATGACAATGCATTATGCTATAAGACAAAAAGGGGATGCTGTGTGAACATATCGTTCGTTAAAATATGGAATTTTGTGAAAATATAAATCTTTAATTTAATAAAACACTTTTATGAACTTCCTCTTTCTGTTGAGTGTGGTCAACCGATAGGTAATCCAACAATTTCTCTTCGATCGTTTTCGTTTCGTAGACAATTCGTTACGATAATTTTGAATTACAAGTCTTTGGCTTTGGCCAATTCTGAGACTTTTTATCTCCCACATATCTCCCGCATACTGTCAAAGTTCATTACAAATTATTTTACGTAGCCTATCGTTGCTGATTTTTCTGTATGTCTCTTACAAAAACATGATAATTTTTTATTTATAAAGCATATTGAGTTGGTGGGTAGTATGGTTTATAAACCACATTATTAACCATTATCGCGCATCGCTCCAATCATCAGCCATGTTGCCTTGAAAGTCGTTTGTAGCAATACGTACAGACCTGATGCCACGATCTCGAGAGTAAGTGTCATGTGCAGGAACGACGTATGAGAAATATGTTTATAATACGTACATATAGAACAGTTCATACATATAGCATGTTATGTTTTATGTATAACGGCAAAATCCAACTACAAAGAGCTTGGTATACTGTTTCTTTATGACATATTTTCCATCACTAAAGGAAATTACATTTTATGGAACAGAAGTACAAAGTTGCGAAACAACAGAGGAAATCATACAGCTTATGTTCTGGAGTCATATTACTAGGGAGGCAGCAAATTTATACATATATGCTGTTTATCAAATATCCACCAGCTGTGAATCCTTGTAGAAAAAACCTCAGATAATAACATATTACATTCATAATGTTATATGTGGCCATAAATGTGTGAAGCGGGAGAAAATATTGCAAATAAATTATTTGTGGACAGTACGTACAGACCACAAAGGACTACTAACAATACATTGAAAATAAAATATCGCAAAAGATATCATTGCGTTAATGTGGTAGTGCAGTATTGGTGTTAAAATTTCCCAAATTCTTAATGGAAAAAGGATGCTATAACAGTCTTGGACAGTAGGTACATAAGTATTAATTTTTACTGGAATGATTGATGTGACAAATTAGGATCTAGTGCATGCAAATACGATGATATAATTGAAAAGTATAGTTTAATTTGAGTGGACGACTGTAGTGTTGGCGTCCAAAGTGTCGTCGTCAGATTCGAAGAGGTCGTCCTCATCTACTGCTACTGAGTTAGAGTCTTCGTTGACAGATGGACACGCCGTTTTATTGTTGCCGATGTTGGAGCCCCCTTGAGCTGAAGGCTTTTTTCAATCGTCGCTTTTGTATACACGCAGAAAGATGAAGTCAAATCCATACATCACTCTCCCTTGTGTCTCTATAAGTGACAAAAGTGAGTCACTATTAAGTATTATGGTGGCCTTTCTGGAGTCTTCCACCACTTTAGTAACTTTAACTACTTTTCAGTCCTGTTTTGGTAGATCACGCAAGCTCTATTGCTTCACATCTCGCACCAGATTAAACCTCCCCGAGCGATTTTATAGCTGCCTTGTACAGTTGCGCTTAGCGTTCATCTGCACAGGAAACGAGTTTGATGTGTCACTGATACCAGCCCACATCATGACAATGCGGCAGTGATCCGGATCGGGAATGAAAACTGATTTCCATTTTATTGAGGAAAAAATGCCATCGCTGTTATAACGGTCAATGATCGCCCAGCTTAGATGCTCTTTAGCTATATCCTTATACGATCTTTGTAGTGTCCGTGCAGGGTTAAATTTTGATCTTTTGGATCCCGGAAGGGATAGTGTCCTCAGACCGCCGCCGTTAAGAAGCTACTTTAGATGACTTCCGTTTAGTTTTGTAATCCTCCGTAGGAGGTACGCTAACTTTTAACTCATCGATGTGGGGTTGTCCCCACTAGAGAGAACTCGTTGAAATGATCCAAAAAAGATAGGGGCGTGCCCCTCACCGCATTCGTCTTTTAATAATGCTAGATTTGTTCTTGTGTTTTGGGTCAATTTTCATTTTTTTTACACACTGAGATAAAATGGAAAAGATTAAAGGAACTTGGGGAGCGACCTCCAAGATGTTGTTACGGTTCATACATCGGTTTTTCGGATCTTACCTCACTTATGAGCTAAAAACTCCCCAATAGGAAGTTCCGTCATATACGACTTTGTCCTCAACGCTGTCCGCAAGACAAAATGTGAATAATGTATGTACTTGTCGTCAAGACACTCGATTGACGACAAGCTGGCCGACGAAATACTAATGTTGGCGTGCATCAAACATAATCAACAAAATCTAAGGAAGAAAAATGCATAATATTGATGTACTTGTCATCTAAACACTCGGTTGACGACAATCTGACCGACAAAATACTAATTTTGTCGTGCATCAAACACATTCAACAAAACCAAACAAAAAAATGTGTTGCTATGATAATGGGAACAAAAACTTGGAATCTGACGCAAAAATTTTTTAGTTTATTTAACGGACGAGTAAACATCAGCAATTTTATAGTTTGAAATCTCGAATGAAGGTGAATGCCGTATAAAAGTTTTTATCCTTCACTTGTCTATTGGTCAGTAGTTTTCCAAAAGTATTAACAATTAGTCATACTAATAAAAAACTAAAAAAAACAACTAAAAATCCATCTTTTAAAATGGTATATACAAAGTCATACTAATATGGCTTGAATGGCAATTCAAGACATACATAGGCATCAACGACAATTTGACCGACATTGTTGCTCATCAGATCGTGCATGACAAAGGGGACACTTGTATGAAAATTTCGTCGACGATTTGTATTAATGGTCCCATAAATGTCATCAACGATTTACTATGGTCATGCACCTATCCTTAAGGATGTCTTGCAGACACTTCCTACTGGGTCAGTCAATTCTTAACCGAGTTTTGATTTCTTAAAGGGTTTGGAAAGAAGATTTGGACGTTTATATAGATCACTTGTTACATCTGTCAATTTTTACCTCGAAATCGCAAACTTTTGTGGTTTTTTTCCCTATTTTTTAAGTTTGAAGGAACATTTAGCCACTTACTTATTAAGGTACCCTTATGTTTACTATATTATTCAGAAAGAGAATTTTATAGTGTGTAAAACGCATATTTACTGAAAAAATTTGTGACTAAATGTTTAAGTTATTTATGTTTTCCGAGCAAGGCAATTTTCCAATCCCATACCTAGTGTTATTATTCGCCTTTTCTCCTTGCTCAGCTGCAGACACTAGGGAAGCTGAAGCGGCGGCCAACTGGAGCCTTGTTGCGTCACCAGCACCTGAAGAAGAGGTTTCAACAGGATTACAACCCATCAGGACCTTGGTACCCTTTGAGGTACCTGGTTTCGAAGACCACTATGTACTTGGCTTAGATTTTGACTGCCTTTTGGCTGTGTCGGTTTGGTTTTTAGCACACTAGTAGCAGATCGACTAGCAGAACCTTATTCTTACTTAGTTCAGGCCTCACCGGAATTCGAGACTATGTTGGTAAAAACTCAAGCTTCTGTGGTAATTAAGCCACATGGCCATATTTCCCAATCGAATGGCTATTACCTATGGCTTTATTGCACGTCACCGAAACTCATTATTTGTGCATTAAAATAGAATACATATATCTCTAATTTTATTTTTAATATATAAAATAAACAATATTTCTAACACAATAAAAAAAAATAATACCGAAATTACAAAAAACGAGTTATATTTGAGCATTTTTATGCTAACGGCATGCCATTTCCCATACAAAACGTATGAACATACCCAGCTTTGTCGCTGTTGACGTGCGTAAAGCAGTTCTGCTGTTGACGTAAAGGTTAAAGGGTCATCACAGCAAATGAGGTAAATTTTTGAAATAGTGAAAAATTTTAAACAATTTATTACCATAGGTACGAATATTGGCTAGTATTTTTCATTTATTATCAATATCTTTAACGAAATTTTAGATTTATAATCTTATCTGTTAGTTGTTATTTGATTTATTGAAGGGTATTCATCATATATATGTTTCCATTTTTTTGATTTTTCTGCATATTTTTATATGCAGTTTTCTTACATTATGTAACAAAGCAATTATTGCAGCACTAAATATTTAACTATGAAATATCCAGGTCTACTGGCTATGTTATTGTTGTAGCAACATTGTTGGGTCAGTCAATTAGTGCAATAATTGATAAACGCAAATACCATAACACCAGTCGTGCTGGTAGCATCATGGTCTTCTTGTGCAGTCTCCTATTTTTCTTTGACATTTGATATCAGGTGGTTGTTTTTGTGTACTAATTATAGTTGCATGAAGAAACCCTAATTTTAAGCATCGCAATTGCCAATAAAATACAATAAATCTTAGATTTTTTGCAACATCCTCTTTGAAATCTTCGACTTAAACCGAGTAAGACCAGAATTTCTGACAACATTTGTATGTAACACTTGAACCTTTAACGTTACATCCAACTCCCTTCCGTTCAGTGGTATGGGTAAGTTATTTTTTGTTTCACTTTTTTTTCTCTCTTTAATGCTTTATCGAAGAATGTGCAAGTGGTTGTTTGCTCAATTTGTTTTCCAGTTTTCTAAAATTGGCAAGTGCTTGAGAGAGTGTAAATGTGCAGCAGATTACATCCGGTTGAAAGGATTGTTGTCGCCATCTTTGACATAATGCGGCCACAAACAAAATTGTTTGACTTTTAGTATTATGGCATTGTTGGTCAGTATGAAATCACCCATGAAAGTATTGAGTATATCGTAGGTAGAAAAATGTGAAACAAATAGTGCAATACATGAGTGAGAAAATGTGACACTATTTTATATCATATAGAAAACTAGTTCCTTACAAAAAATAAAACAGCTTGTAAACTGCGGATACAACAGACCTGTATTTATCATTTATCGTTATACAGTTCATGATTTATACGACGACGGTACTCTCCAAAAACGATGGATCCATATCTATTTGGGACTATTTCTCACTCGAAGACTTCTAGAACAGGTTCATCCGCCTTTGTCATTACCAAGGACCATGCGCCGTAAAGCAAGACAGGTGGGACAAGAGTCTTGCACAGTTGGAATTTTGTCGGTAGACACAAATTTGCTTAGCGCATTGTAGCAGCTGATCGCATTCAATACACGCCGCTTAATTTGGGGGATTAAACGCAGCACCAAGGTAGACAAATTAACTACCACCTCATTTTAACAGTTGTCAACGTTCCAAATGCGTAGGCATTTGTTCGTTCTAACAAATAATTTTTTTTGTCCTCGTTTATCATCAGACTAACTTCGGCTGATTGCTTTCCAAAGTTTGAAAACATCGAGTACGTCTCTGGCAAGGCCGTAGCCAAGGGGTGGCCACGGGAACCAATGCCACTCTCCCACCCGAAATGATTTCACCCAAATCAAATAAATTTTTGATTCGTATAAATGTAAAACCAAATTATACAATTTTTATTTTAACTTATATATTAAACTAAAAATTAAGTGTGACTATTTTTAACTAGCTGACCGGGCAGACTTTGTCCTGCCTAAAGAAGTATTGACTAAAATTTAACTTTTTTTGGTTGGAATAAATCTTCGGGTTGTGTTAGTTTCTTTTAATATTCGCATCGAAATTTAACAAAAATTTTGAGGTATATTAAAACATAATATAGTTATAATGACAGAAAATTATTGTAATGCTTTTGATAATAGAGTATGTATGGAAGAACCAAAGAAGTGTACATATTTTAATCAGTGGGTCATTCTACACGCGAACATGCAACATAAAGGTGTTCATGCGAGAAATTTGGATTTTTCAAATTTGAATAGACTGTCCCTAAGATTTATTGAAAGTCATTGCAAATTTTAACAGAACTGGAAACTGTAGTGATTTAAATCTAACGGCAAATCCGTGGGTATCTAGTTATACATAGTAGCAACACTTCGGTTCCCTTATATTTTCTGGGTAAATTAATTTAAGAAGGATAACTCAATCATGTATTGCTTCTTAAATCCTATAATACGCGATCAAGGGGTTTGAACGATTTTTTGTGTGTCATAGTACACTCTTCCCTCATTATGATTTGACTTGTTTGCATTTTGCAAAATCAACAATATCAAAACCCATTGGTGCAATAAGGAAATAAAATCCTCCAAACTCATTCGTAACTGCTAATATTACACTGTTGTATGACGTTCTTCGATCTAAATGTAATAGAATGCAGATTTGAGAAATGTTTAAATTCGTGATTATTCGATTTTTTCTGCCGTAGATCTCAGTTACCAAATATCAAGACGAATAGTGCTGCAGTCCTTCAGCTATTGCTTTTGGGAAACAGAATTTGGCAGGTTTACCCCTTATGCTTGATCACGAATATTGGTGTTTATTCCACATCCTATTTCAAATCCCCCCTTTTCCTTAAGAATACGTATATTAACCTTAATTGAATCCACAACAAATTCCATTACCATTCGCAAAATTACGTCCTACTGACGGAGCCACGCCTAATGATCTAGGCCATCAGATACCGCACTTTAACAAATTAGCCCATGGGGGCGGGATCTAATCTAATCCTGACAGTTTTTGACCTGATAATATTGCACCCACAACTGATTTAAAGTCACTTATTTTAGTAGTACGCCAGATATTGCATTTTTGTTAATCGGGGTGGAATGGATTGGCCTCACCTCAGAGACATCAGTTAAATGATGTAGCATCCACTGAGTTTCAAACAAACTCAATTTAAATCTTAGTTACATTCATAAATATACCATTTGTCTGTGTCATTTGAAAATTCAAATATTGACAAATTTACTTTTTAAATTTTCACAATTTAAAACTTTTGAACATTTTTTGTATGGAAAAATCGAAAATCGACTCAATAAGTGGACCACATGATTCAAATGCAATGTCTAAGCAACCTATAACGATCCTCGAAAGATTGTCTTTCTATTGATGCCGGTTTGTTGCTCATCGGTTGGGTGGTTTTGAAGTCTATAGTGGACATACGTAGAAACAAATGTTCACTTTTATATATATAGATTACATGTATAAACATACACTGTTTTATGTTGTTGTTGAATACAATTTGAGTTGAAATTCTATTGAATTATTTTTTAATCAATTTCATTTCAGAAATTGTTCTTGCTTTACAGTTTCTAGTAGAAAATTGTAAGATAAAACTATATAAATAAATAACCTCGATATAATTGAGCAATACAATGATATGCGATAACATAAAATTTTATTTTTCCCCTAATTTTTTTATTTTTTTCGAGAAGTTGAAGAGACACCATCATGAAACTAACTGAGGGGCTTAACAACAATATAAACAACGACGAGAAAACAAATTTTTTTTTCTTTTATTCTGATTATTATATAACTTTTAGCAAGCAATTACAAACATTTTGTGGATATCCAATCCAGATCAAAGTTAGAAGATTTTTAAAAACAAGTTACCTTAGCGCGGCCAATTCTGAATATTTTTAAAAAACATTGAAAACACTGACCAACAACCGAAATCGGAATGGGATGAAACCAAAAACAAATGATAGTTTATGTCATACATCACAAAACATTCAGGGGTTTTTTTTTAGTTTAGTAAGAGATTTTGTTTTACACGCATTTAAATTTGGTGATTTTTGATCGCTGGCTAACAAGAAAAAATTATTAAAATAATGCTTATTTATTTTATTTACCCCGGAAAGTTGTGGTATATTTAAGCGCCGTTGGAGGGCGCTTTTGTAAATTTTTTTGGATTAGACCGCATTTTTTGTCTTTCCTCTCGATTACAGCCGTAAATCAAGAGCTATCGAGCTGAAATTTGGTATGCAAGCTTCTATCCTCCAAGCGGAGATTAAGTTTTAACATGGGTAAATCCTTTTTTGGGGGTCAGTCAGTTTATGAAGAAGTTTACCCATATAGTTTCCCCGTTGTAATTTGTACATATATGTGCATTATTTAGGTTTATAACCCTGTAAGCTATTTTCAACCAACGATTTAATTGAAATTCTGCAAGCTTTAATTGATTAAAAAAACCAGTAAGAAAGTTTCAGTCGGGCGACCCGACTTACATATACCATCAACCTCAGTAAAATAAAAAAAATTGCTATTATATTGATATTATTACTCGATTTCTAAAGTGGGTGGAGTGGTAAATTTGTATGGGAGGTACTAGAATGGGCGTGTCTAGACTTCCAGATTTTTTTTCCAAAACATTATCCTGCTTGAGCTTTACTAAATACAGAATTTGGTCACGATCGCGGTAGTTCTAATAATAATATTAATCGATTTCTAAAGTGGGCGGTACCAGATGTGTGTGGGAGGTACTAGATGGGGCGTTGGTAATCTTCAGTTTTTTTTCTCAAAAACTGTATCCTGCTATAGCTTTACTAAATTAAGAATTAGGGTACGAGCGCGATGGATTTATTGATATTATTACTCCATATCTAAAGTGGGCGGAAAGGTGAATTTGTATGGGAGGTACCAGAAGGGGCGTGGCTAGACTTCCACTTTTTTTCCAAAACTTTATCCTGTAATAGCTTTACTAAGTACAGAATTTGGGTACGATCCCGTTGGTTGTATTGATATTATAACTCGATTTCTAAAGTGGGCGGAATGATGTATTTGTATGGGAGGTACCAGAAGGGGCGGGGCCATGTAGCCCATTTGCAATACCGTAAGTAGTTTTGGGGAAATATTAACTCGTGCAAAATTTCAAGACATTTGGTTGCGTCTTTCGAAAGTTATCGTGCGAACCAGCCGGACAGCCACCAGACAGACAGACAGACGGACATGGCTCAAAGACTTAAAAAGTCATGAATCGAATTTGGTTCTAAAAAACCTAGGGTCTAAAGTGACTCCTTCTATGTGTTACACTTTTGGGTCGTATCAAATGATATATACCCTCATCCCTAAGGGTGATGGTATAATTATATAAATAGAAAGTAGAACCCAGTACCGTTTGGTAGATGCCTAAAATTAGAAAATTGAGCGACAAATGTGGATGTTTAGGTATATTTTGTAAAAAATACATACAAAATCCTTAAAAATACTACTTTAGTTGGGTTTTTGTATCATTTTTATACCATCACCCTTAGGGATGAAGGTATATATCATTTGATACGAGCCAAAAGTGTAACACATAGAAGGAGTGACTTTAGACAATAGGTTTCTTTGAACCAAATTCGATTCATGACTTTTTAAGTCGTTTGAGCCATGTCCGTCTGTCTGTCTGTCTGTCTGAAATCTGTCCAAATGTTTTGAAATTTTGCACGAGTTATTATTTTCTCAAAACTACTTACGGTATTGCAAATGAGCTACATGGCCCCGCCCCTTCTGGTACCTCCCATACAAATACATCATTCCGCCCACTTTAGAAATCGAGTAATAATATCAATACACCCTACGGGATCGTCCCCAAATTCTGTATTTAGTAAAGCTATAACAGGATAAAGTTTTGAAAAAAATTTTGAAAGCCTAGCCACGCCCATTCTGGTACCTCCCATACAAATCTACCTTTCCGCCCACTATAGAGATGGTGAAAAAATATCAATAAATTAAACGTGATCGGAACCAAATTCTCTTTTTAGTAAAGCTATAACAGGATAAAGTTTTGGAGAAAAAAATTGGAAGTCTGTCCACGCCCCATCTGGTACCACCCATACACATCTGGTACCGCCCACTTTAGAAATCGATTAATATTATAAAAAGACCTAACGCTATCGTGACCAAATTCTGTATTTGGTAAAGTTTAAGCAGGATAAAGTTTTGGAGAAAAAATCTGGAAGTTTAGACACGCCCCTTCTGGTACCTCCCATACAAATGTTCCACTGCGCCCACTTTAGAAATAAGGTAATAATATCAATACACTCGACACGATCGTGCTCAAATTCTGTATTTTGTTATGTTATAACAGGACAAAGTTTTGGAGAAAAAATTGGAAGTCTAGCGACGCCCCTTATAGTACCTCCCATACAAATGTACCTTTCCGCCCACTTTAGGGATGTAGTAATAATATCAGTACAGCCAACGCAATCGTGCTCAAATTCTGTAAGTAGTAAAGCTATAACAGGATAATGTTATGGAGAATAAATCTGGAAGCATAACCACACCCCTTCTCGTACCTCCCATACAAATGTACCACTCCGCCCACTTTCGAAATCGAGTAAGAATATCAATATAATAGAAAATTATTTATTTTACTGAGGGTAAGGGTAAATGTAAGTCGGGCTGCCGGACTGAAACTTTCTAACTGATTTTAATTACAAATCGGTTAATTTCAATAACACAAGACTTAAACAATATCTTATATTGGGTGATGGTATTTATCAGTCAGTTTAACTGACTGAAATTTCTGTACTGGTTTTCATATAATTTGTTAAGTATTTCATCATATTTTGTAATAATTGTACTGTCCAGCACACGAACGGCCAAAGATATCAGCGAAAAATTTTGGGGATATTCATAAAACGAAACAAATAAACAATTAGTCAGGAACATCGATGCTGACTTTGGATGCCAACCTAATATTCATATTTGATAAAAACATATGTAAAAATGTTATTATTTTCTGTTTTAATTGATTTTGGCACCCTCCAAAATAAAATCCTGGCTACGGCCCTGGCCTCTGGCATGTGAAAATTTGTTCTAGATATGTTGTAAGCTTATATGAATGTTATGTAAATCTTCCAGTCTAATATCACATAACACTACTGGTGTTGGCGAAACTAGGTCCCGTGTGTTTGCTGCCTCTCTTTTTTAAAAACCAAAAATTACTACTCTATGTATTACTGTGTAATCTGTTATCATCTAAAAGAGAGAGGTGAAACCAAACTAGTAGATCGCAACACTTCCGTGAACCCTCAACAACTGTGTTGAAACAACTTAATTTCCCATTACACTCCATGAATGAGGTTTGGGAAAGCTCCTCGCATTGTTGTAAATTGACGCGCTTACTATTTTTATATTCACAACAAACGGCACCTACTTGTTTATATACAAATTCGAACGTCAGCTGTTATGGAAGTTTGTCTATTGTCAACATCGACGCATAACAATGCCAAATGTTTGTATGAACATGATTCATATTATCCATATGTTTGACCGTTCCACAATGCCATTATTTTTGTGCAAATAAGAGATTTCTTTACTATCGTATGATTGAAATTATCAACAAGAGATTTAAGATTTGCACAAATAGAGACAATATCTTTGAAGAGGACAGACGTGTCTTAGTTCGGCTCTACTAAAAAACTTAATTACATCTGTAAAGCATACGTTCGTGTTTCGAAAGTAATTTAATAACATCAATCACCAACTGATCTTTAACCATCCGCGTTAACCTAATAGTGAATGGTCATAAAAGAAACTAAAATATCAAAATTAAAAAATATCTGTCCAATCAATTTCTTAAGCCATTTCCTAAGTAAACAAACAAAATCTTTATACAGTGAGAGCAAATAAACTAAACTTCAGTGACAAGAAGAAGATATAGACTCTCCCACTGAGTTATTAGATAAACAACAATAAACGTTAGTAATTTACCGCCTCTCAGAAAATTGTGAGAAACCAGACAAAACGATAATAGAATAATACACCACACCACCAGCAGTACCTACACGAAATAAACATAATGAGTTCACCTACAACAAGTACTAGAGTTTTATCACTGCGACGAACACTCTTAGATGATGCTCCAACGACTCCACGTCTCATCCAACAACAACAAGATGAAAGCGCGCTCAATAACCCCCGCGACAGTTGCTCTGCGCCAAAGAGATTAAGAGCATCAAACTCTCAGAGACTTGCGGTAGACGATTTCTCTAATTCACCTAGAATTTCTGATTCATCCTCGCGCTTAAAACAACTTATAAACGATCGCCTACACAAGCAAAGCATTCATCTATACGACCGTATGAAATATCTCTTACTCGAGTTTGAGAATCGCATTGTTAATGAAATTGATAAGAGAATCTGCGATGTAAGAGTAGATTTGGACGAGATAACTGAACGGGTGTCCAAACTTGAGAAGTTAGCGGACAGTGCTTTGGTTCTTAAATCTGAGGTTAAGGAATTAAAAATTCAAATGCTGAAACAGGAAAATTCGCTAGTAGCATGCGACCTACGCCTGAATGGAATTTCTTTCGTGGAAGGCGAAAATTTATGCAACGTTTTCCATACAATCTGCGAAACCATAAACATACCGACTCCAAACGTAAAATCTGTACATCGCCTACAAAATAGGAATAACACGAAAAACCAGATGCACCAGATGCAGTGATCATCGTGAAACTGATGTCTCCATATGACAAAAACTTCTTTTTAAAAAATCTTTCGGTGTATAAGAAAAACAATAACAACAAATTAACACTAAACGATATTGGTTTTAACAGTAGTAAACCTTTTTATATAAATGAAAACTTGTCTAACGGAAACTACAAGATTTTTCAAAAGGCAATACAACTGAAAAAAGATAAAAATCATTCAATCTGCTTATACGTTTAGATGCCTAGTTTTCATAAAGCGTGCTGCAAACGAAGTTCCTACATACATAGAGCACGTTGATATTTTGAATGGATTTCGAGCCAATAATGCTGATTTTTAACAACTCACGTTATTTTATTTTATTTTGGATTTTAAAAAAAATCTTTAAATATTTTTCTAAATTTTTACATCTATACTTTTTAATGTTAGTTCTACATATAACTTCAAAACTCAAGAAAATGCTCAAGTTAATTCCTATAGATATTTCAAAAATGTTAATTTTACTATGCTGGAGGAAAAACTTTGCGAAATCGATTGGAATCATATCTACAACATACCCTCAGTTGATAATCAGTTATGCTTTCTGCAAAGTAATATTCAAATGCTTTTCGACTCCTCAGTGCCAAACAAAACTCACATTTCCAAGCCTAATATGCGACCATGGTTTTCGTCATCGATAAAATGTTTAATCAGTAAGAGAGATAAAGCATATTTAAGATGGAAACGTTTTAAAACTCCTGATCTCCTAGAAGAATATCGAACAGCTAGAAAAGAAGTAAACAGAAACATCAGAATTGCTAAAATTGAATACTATTCTAGGAAGTTTCGTTCTGCTCTTAACTCCAAACTAAAATGGAAGACTATACGTGAAGTCGGAATTGGGAAGGGTGTAGTTAATAACAATGATTCTGAAGTTGATGTCAATGAACTCAACAGATTTTTTACTAACACACCATCAGTCCAAGCTAATAATAATTACTGTCGATATCCAACTACGGAAAATGGGATTAGCTTTGAGTTTGTTTGCGTGAATCAGATGGATGTACTCTCATGTTTTTCCGAGGTTAAATCGAATGCTCAGGGTAGTGATAACATCGATACAAGATTTCTCAGGTTAATTTTGCCTTATATCTTGCAATATATAACATACTTCTTCAACAATATCATTACTACCAGTACGTATCCCTTAAAATGGAAACATGCTAAGGTTATACCAATACCAAAAGCTAATAGTGAGTACAGGCCAATAGCCATTCTATGTTTCCTCTCGAAAGTTTTTGAAAAGCTTCTTCACCATCAAATAAGCGCTCACATATGTTCCCATTCCCTTATGCATGAAAAACAGTCTGGCTTTCGTTCAAATCACAGTTGTGTTACTGTATTGATTGATGTATCAGAAAATATTAGACGTAACTTGGAAGACCGACACATTTCTTTTCTTGTTCTTTTAGATCATTCTAAGGCGTTTGATACAGTAGATCATGCTACTTTATGTAAGAAACTAAACCATCTATTACATTTCTCTCCAACAGCTATAAAACTTATTGAATCTTATCTTACTGGCCGTACACTACAGTATGCCATAAAAAAAACATATCTATAAGTCTTCCATGTGCTAAGGGTGTACCCCAAGGTTCCATTTTAGGGCCTTTGCTTTTTTCAACGTATATCAATGACTTACTTTACTTACTTTTGCAAAGTCCACTTGAACGCTGATGATGTTCAGCTATATATAAGTAGCCCATTTCATTCTGTAAGTGATGTTGTTAATAAACTTAATATGGATTTATCAAATATTCTTCAGTGGGCAACATCAAATATTCTATTCTGATATAAATATAGTAATTAATGGTGTAAGGATTGAAATAGTAACTCAGGCTAAAAACCTTGGGATCACTTTCAACAAAACGTTAAGTTGGTCGAGTCATATTAATTCTGTTGTAGGGCAAACATATTGTAAGCTCAGGGCTTTATGGTCAACCCAATCCCACACTCCCTTCGATATCCGAGTACTACTGGTTGTGAGCTTTTCGCAAATTGTGATTCGATCAGCCAAGAGGTTAAATGTCGTATTCAATAACGTTATCAGATATATATACGGTTTAAGGAGATCTGATTCTGTTTCGCATCATGTTAAATTACTTTATGGTGTTTCTTTTGAAAACTTGTTAAATATTAAAACTCTAATATTTCTTCATAAAGTAATTTTCACGCGTAAGCCATCCTACCTTTTTGAATACCTATATTTTACACGTTCCAACCGGTGGTAACAAATTAATTCCTTTTCTGCATCATAATCTAACATCTGAATGGCAATTCTTCATACACTCCATACGTCTTTGGAATTCACTACCACATAACCTTCAATTTATCAGCAACGCAAATCAATTTAAAAAACATGTTTTCGAATATTATAAACTCTATGATCGCATATTAATTTAAATGCATATTAAATGTTATTAATTTTGTCTATTTTTTCAAGTTTAATTGTAATGTAACCAGTAAATAAACAATTAAATGTTCCATGTAGTAAGTAAATTAAAAAAAAAAAAAAAAAACCTATAGTATGTTTTATATATATATGTTACTAGCTGACCCGGCAAACGTTGTTTTGCCATACAACTTCGGACCCGGCAAACTTCGTCTCGCTCCTAAGTTAACGCCTTCTATAAGCTCCAGGGTAATATTAAAACACAGGCAGTTCAAATTTTAATTTAACTTATTTGAATTTAATCTAATACAGCGAAATCAGGATGCGAAATCAGGATAATTCGAGATTGATCTCACAAACGTCCAACGATGCGCCAATCGAATATTGAATTAAATTCGCTAGAATTAGAACCGATCGTCCGGTTGGAATAATAGGCATACGTGGAATAAGGACTTCCTATCCTTTAAATTTGCCCTTGATATTCTTCGCTTTAATCACATTGTTTATCAGTTTCTTGACGGAGAATCGAGTAGCGTTGAACAATTTCGGATGATTCAGATTTCGCAACATGATTATGATCCCACCTTCAGCTGACACATCTAGGGAGTTCAAAAATTCTGTCGCATAGTTGGTCGCCTCATTCTCATCGGTCACAAACGATTTAACGCTGGTATTCCCAATTTCAAAATCAAAATACGATGTTGTCGTGCGAGCTCTGTGCAAACTGTCGTTAGTTATCTCGTCCTTGTATTGGTTCCACAATGCTCTCGTTTTCGACGATTGACACGTGGCTATGATGATCTCATACAATGTACGAATTTGATTCGCTGGAGCAGAAACAGTTGCTTCGGCGAGCGATTAAAACGAACAAAATTGAGACGCTCAGTTTCGACCTTGTCGTACATGTCAACGCATTACTGTTGAAATAACCAGGGATATCTTTACAGACGATTGTCACCATCTTGCCGAATCATCAATCGATAGGCATACAAATTCATTAAGCTATCCTTTTAATTCGTTTCTTCTCCTGAAATACGAATTCGAATTTAAATGGAAAATAAAAAGAAGTGATGACTTGTAAACAAACATTTCGTTGTATTGACCATCTTTAAATTGAGGTGATAGCCATCCTCTCCACGACAGAACATCAACGGGTATTATAGTGCGGTGTCTACCATCCCGACGCTTGAGAACAATTTCTCCCTAACAATTACCACTGCGACTTTATTAATAGTGGGAATTGAATTGTCTTGCATGGCCTCCAGAGGTTCTTTCATATGCTCTGATTATGTTTTGTGGTCGTCAAAATGCATTGTGATCAATGCGGCTTTGAACAATCTCACCAATGCGTTATGCTCAAGCAGAAGATTTTGAAATTGCTCGATCGTTTCGAGTTTAATCGCAGTAAATATTGTACAACGTTTATATAGTTTAATTGCCAAATCAGCAACGAAATAGATCTGAAGGAACTTATGGTGGTGGTAATAATGCTCCTACTCGATGGTGTATTTGCCTTCAATCTGAATATTTGAGAGCAAATTAAAATACACAAAATCAGACTTTTTCGAAAACATCCGAACGTTGCGTAAACGCTAGCTTAGTTATCACTTTGCTAAAGATATTCCTAGAATAGTTAATTTTAAAATATTATACGTTCGTAATTTTTTAAAAAAGCAACGAAAAGAAATAAAATGTTTTGGTCTATTTTAAAATAAGTGACAACGATTTAAATTTGTTACTTTTTGGAAAAAGCGACGAAGACACAATATTATTTGAAATTTACTATTCTTGTCGAACTGAGCTAAGGTTTTACTCAGCTCCAGTAATACCAGTAATAACCGCTGCGTTTGTGTGGTTTTTCACTGTTCCACTGTGAAATGAGACGCCATTACCTTATAACTCGGATTTTAGCCGGGTTATCGAATTTTTCCACAAAAACGTTCTATTTTTCTATTCGAAAATCCATTCCATAACAATTGCATACAAAATTCCGTACAAAAAGGCAATTTTCGATTTTTCAAATTTTCCGACTTTTCCGGAGAATTTTCCCAAAATTTTCTTTCACATAAACCTTCTCGTCACAAATACGAACAACTGAAAAAAAAATTTGAGCAAAATCGGTCCAGCCGTTCTCAATTGATGAATTACTATACATTTTTGCCACCATTTTTATATATATAAGATTATTATTAATTTTACCCTCATTTCCAATGATACTCTGATAATTAAAATTCCTGTACTGTAATTATAAGATTTATTCTTGTTATTCTACCAAATAAAATCAAACTAAACTAAACTAAACAAATTGCATATGCAAAACGTGAAAGTAATACTTTATTAATTAAGGGAAACGTAAAATCGATTCCTTTTTTACTTTATATGATTTTTTTAACAAGGCCATAGTTTATGTAAGCCTAATTGGAGGTCCAACTAAATTAAAGCGGTAAGTGTTAAATGAAAAAATTAAAATATTAAAATGCAAACTATCATACGCCTGGTCTTATCTAGTGCCGGCGTAATGTGTAGAAACAGCAGTCAGTAATGCTCCTAAAACTACATAGTCCATCATTAGTTACTGTTTAATTTATCAATGCTATCCTATTTATACAGTTGGTTATATGAAAATCTTTTCGTTCACGTGAAATACACAAAGCCATTTCTTTGGTTGTTAACTTAACCCACAAATATTATACCGTGAAAGCTTATGACGAACCACAATAGTTGATTGATTACTAAAGACTGTTGTAGCTCACAATTATGCTACCAATTTGTCCCTGAGTTAACACTCATACCTATTATCGCTAATTAACTTATTCATTTTGATACTTAGTCTCCAACCATTTTGGAATGTTAATTACCAAGGTGTTCATTGGTCAATAGTAACCACTACAGCGATGTTGGCCTAATGCTTAGTGAACCTACAAAGACCTTTAGTTATTCAATTCCTTTTTTGCCAAGAAAGCTAATATTTTACCTCCTGTAAAGATTGGGACCAATTAACTTAGTTGTATTTGATTGGAATGCCAGAAAAGTTTTGTATCATTTCCTTTTTCCTATTTTTTTTAATTTGTGATTTCTTTTGGTGCTGTAGTAAACAAAGTGAATGAACATTAATTGCAAGTTTTCTACAGCGAAATGAATGGAACAAAAGTTAAGATGACTAATGTAAATTTATTGTTTTCGATAGAAGTTTCTTTTTGACAGCAATTCTAGGTATTATGTAACAAAAAGAGCTTGACTAGTTATTTCAATGGCTATATGATTTTTTGCTCAAGGTAGATTTTTAGCACTTTTTCTATATTTGTACACGGTTAAATTTCGTCATTAGGGTTTGGTTATTTCTAATAAAAGTTTATAAAAAATTAACTTAATTTTTACTGTAAGGAAGCAAAGATTGACCTAATATATATTATATTTTATACCTACTGTTCCAGGTAGGATCAAAGAGCCGTAACAAAATTCTTCCACCGGGATCTATCTTGTGCCATCAGTTTTATTTCGTACCAAGTGATTCCAGTTTCTTTGATTTCGTATTCTAGCAACCTTCTCCAAGTATTGGCTGGTCTGCCTCGTCTTCTGCTGCCTTGAGGGTTCCAATTATTGTTTCCATACTTTTTTAAGGGCTCCAAAGGACTTATTTGCTTTTTTTATGCGGTTTTCAATACCCTTACTTTAGCCGCCAGTGGTGGATATAATGCTACCCAGATAGCAAAAAAACTGAACATCTTCGAGTTCCGTGTTGATGCATAAATCCTTTGTCCTGCCGATATAAATGTGCAGTCCAACATTGGTTGTTGTACTTGAGCCAATTTGGCTGGTATATTAGAGTAGTTATGGGCGAGTAGACACATATCATCGGCATAGTCCAGATCTTTCAGTCGACCATTCATACTCCATGTGGTGCCCCTTCTAATGCGTTATGCTTCCTATAAAACCGATGACACTACGATGTTAAAAAACAGTGGTGATAAAAAAAACATTCATGCAGCACTCTGATGTGGTTAATTTTATATCGGATAGAGTCCCAGATCGCCTGATGATGGCTGAGGATTGCCATTCCACAGATTGTTCAACTATGATTCGTTGAATGTTTACATGATCAGTGCAAGATCAGTGTGGTCTAAATCCGGCTTTGTTCAATGCGAAAATCAGCTGCAAGCAAGGATAACAACCTCGCGTGGATTATTGTGGCTTACACCTTGTTGACGATAGTTAAGAGTGCTATGCCTTTCCTGATTTTACATTCGGTGAGATCTCCTTTTTTTGGCAGCTTAATTATGACTCCCTAACTTAGATCTTTTGGAAGAGAATGGTATAACCAAAAGTCTTCGATCATGGGTCTGACTATAGATGCGCTGACAGTTGAATCGGCTTTAAGCAATTCGGGGTTGATGTTTTCTACACCTGGTGTCTTGTCGAGTTTCAGTAAACGATTAGCATCGGCTATCTCTGTTTCATCTATGCAAGCTGTACTTATGTCATCTCTAATTTTGTGAGAGGAGCAGTGGCATTGCGTGACAGTTGTAGTTTGCGGAATTGACAGTATGTCGTCATAGTAGTCTTACCATATTGCCAATTTCCACTCTTCGGACGAGGCAGTTCCCCCATTCGGACCATTAAGAGGGTATGTGGTCTTACGGGCATTCCCTGAAATTTGTTTTGCAATTCTGTGCAGATATCTACTCCTGTGTGTATCGGCAGCAGCCTGGACTTCGGAGGCCGTCCAAACGTGCTTGTCTCGCCGTCCATATGATTTGATCAGGCGGTCTAAGATGGTATATTGAGCTTGTAGACACGATTTTGAGACTCTAGTTCGGGCAGAGTTTATGCGCTTTTCAAGAGATATCCACACTTTACGGTTACGTTGCGGGTAACCGAGAAGTTGTTTCGCGCTCTCTTTTAAAAAAAATATTTTTGATTTCATTCCACTGTCTTCTATAGTTGTAGTTAAGTTTGACTACGTCATATCGTCGAGTCAGAGGCTGTGTTTTCAGTCGCCGGATCACAGATTTTTCTTTAGTCGTATCTCCCGTACAAGCAAGGGGTCATCTGAAGCTCCACCACGCCTGTTGCATACATCCAGTAATGAACCACACCACTTTTTGCTTATCGCAATGTGGTCAATTTGAGTTTCTGTTTGGTGATCCGGGGAAACCCATGTTACTTTGAGTACGTCCCTGTGAGGGAAGGTAGTACAATTGTGGGTTAAACGGTATTGTGTCGCAATAATGCCATAGCATTTTATGTGACGATATAAAGTTTACCCATGCCGCACTGTAGTCGATCTCCTTCAAAAAGGCGCGCATTATGGTCATTTTTGGAAGTTCCAGAAACCTTTTTCTAACTATGTCTACCTTGATAGTCTAAGGTAGTCCAAAACCAAGATTTTGCACCCCCATAGCTAAATATTAACTCATAATCTGTGGTCGAATGTTTCAGGGAAGCTTTTTTCCGACGTAAATTCGGTGAACCACACTAACCCGAAAGGGGTGAAATGCAATACGTCACTGGTCACTTTTGATCTTCTAGATTGTTTTTCAACTTCTTTAAACATTCCTCAAAGATAATTCCACTGTTTGGAGGTTCGATTTTTATTTTGCAACCCGAAAATCCCCGAAAGTATTCGTCGAAGACTTAAAAATCCCGTTTGACAATTTTCAAACATGTGCCACTATTTTGGAACATCTCGGAATACTCTGAAACCAATTTCACCTTAAAGGTAGATCCTTTGGTTACACTTTGTCACTTCTTCTGGTTGCAACAAGTTGCAACTAATGAAGATATCGAAGATTTTCGGGTTGAACACAGGGTTACACATACACCTCACAGTGGGTTGTCGGCTTGTCGTAGACAAATATAGTTGGTGGAGAATCATGGTAGGTGACATGATACGAAAAAGTGCATGAAAAAATTCTCCGAACCTTTAATCTGAATAGGCATTTTGGTCGTGGCATTGGCCATATACATTATTAGATAATGTCTCCGTATTGACGTCCAACCTTGGTCAAGGATCCTTCAAGGTTTTTCCATGGGTTTTGATAAGTTAAGATGCCGCCAAAGCTTTTTTGGGCCACCAAATACCTCATGCGCGCCTTTTCGACCCAAATCGACCACTGTGTGCCGTATGCATATGAGCGTATGTGTTATGTTGAATTATATTTATTACTCATTCGTAAGACAGTATATTCGAAGTATTGTAAAGGCGCGTTCAGACACAAGAAATCTGTCGAAAAATTTGTCGGTTGGTAGTGATTTCGATAACGAATGGCTATGACATTCTAGTTGACGACAACCGTTCGCACTCACTCACTCGCACATAAGTTATCGTATTTTATCTACGATTCTACGGGACCGGCCGTGGCATAGTAGTTAGAACACGCGACTTCCATGCGGGAGAACTCAGGTTCAACTGCTAGTTCCAGTTATATTAAAAATGAAAAAAAAAAATTTTTCTTTCATTGTCGGCTCCCCTCGAATGTTGTCCACAGCAACTTCGCAATATTAGTGTCGAGTAAATCGGCGTGTCTAGTAAGAGCTTCTCAAACAGTGACGTTTGCAGTCATCGATAAACAAGCAGATGCCGTTAGTGGTGAATCTAAAAATAGAACGCGTGTTAATTCACAACAACGCGTGAAGCTATCCCATACCTCATTCATGGGGTGTAAAGGGAAATTTAGTTTTTTTTTTTCTACGAAAGAAACAAAAGTACGTTTTCGTTCTTATATAAAAAAAATTCTTATAAAATATATTTCACAAAATAAGCTTTTAAATTTTAAAGAAGCACAAAATTAAATATATTTAAGAGGAAAGCCTGAGCCCATGCCTTTAAACCTATAGGTCAATGGTAAAAAGTTTGAATTTTGGTGATTTTTAAGGCGCTGGATGCACTTATTACGGTTAGGTTTGTCCCGCATTTTGTTTCTCCTATTCAACCTTTACTTCCATACTTCCTATTTAAAATAACCCCACAAGAACAAAGACCAGAAGAGTTAGCTGAGGCAATCTGGGTTCCCAACGAAAGGCTTGAGTGTGCAGGTGGACCTTGTTGTCGAAATCGCACAGAGTAGAAAGGAGTTCTCTTTCAGCGTAGTTCCGGATAGAAAAAATCATGTTTTCATATAAAGTTTTATTTTGGTAGCGGCTTCATCAGCCACCCTGTACATATGTCGTTTTTATCAGTTTTACCTTAGGTACATAGTTATTTACAAGAACATTTTACTGACATCACTCCTACATTTTATCATTTAAAATAAAAAAATAATTCTTCACCTACAGCAAAGATCCAGTTATTGTTGCCAACATGTAATTAAACCAGTACAGAAATTTCAGTCAGGTAAACTGACTGATATATACCATCACTCAATATAAGATATTGTTGAAGTCTAGAGTTAATGAAATTAATAGATTTTTAATTAAAATAAAATTACTTATGTATAATTTTTCCCCTGCTTGTGGTGCAAAATCGTCCAAAACTTTACTTATTTGTGTAGGAGGTATAAGGGCCGGTTTGGAATTTATGTGAGAAATATTAATTTTTCAAAAAAAATTAATTTTGATAGGGGGTACCAAAAGGAGTGAACCGATACAGCCCTTATTCATTCCTGCCTCAAATTTTCATACGTACAACTTACGAATAATTTGACTGAATTCAGTGCACTTACAAAAAAAGATATGTATGTAAGACTATGGGTGTGAGTTCGGTCCTTTGTATGGGAGGTACCAGAGGGGGCGTGTCAAATAGTTAGGTTTTCTGAGGTTTCGCCTCCTATCACAATATAAATTAACCGACTAATTTTCATTACCTCTCAAATGTCCGTTTGGAAGTTATAGGAGAAATATTCATTTTCCAAAAATAGGTAATTTTGTATGGGAGGTACCAGAAGGGGTGACCTGATATAGTCCATATTCACTCCTGATTCACATTTTCATAAACGTACAAATTACTCATAATTTGACTGAATTCAGTGTACTTAGAAAAAAGATATGTTTGTAAGACTATGGGGGTGAGTTCGGTCATTTGTATGGGAGGTACCAGAAGGGGTGTGTCAAATAGTTAGGTTTTTTGGGGTTTTGCCTCCTATAATAAGATAAATTAATCAACCAAATTTCATTACCCCCCAAGAGTCCGTTTGGAAGTTATAGGAGAAATATTAATTTTCCAAAAATAGGTAATTTTGTATGGGAGGTACCAGAAGGCGTAAACCGATATAGTCCATATTCATTCCTGAGTCCTATATTAATAAGCGAACATTATACTCAAAATTTGAGTAAATTAAGTTTACTTACGTATGTATGTAAAACTATAATGGTCAATTAGGTCATTTGTATGGGAGGTACCAGAAGGGGTATGGCAAAGGTTTCGGTTTTCTGAGGGTTTGTCTACTTTTGCAAGATAAATAAACTGACCAAATTTAAATATCCTACGATCATCGGTTTGGAAGTTATGAAAGAAATATAAATTATCAAAAAATAGGTAATTTTGTATGGGAGGTACCAGAAGGGGTGGGGCTATTTTGCCCATTTACAATCCCATAAGTTCGTTTTGAAAAATATTAATACTGGTACATTTTCATACCGATCCGTTAGGGTTTACTCGAGTTATCCTGCTGACCAGCCATCCAGCCAGCCAGCCAGACAGACGGACATAGCTCAATCGTCTTAAAAAGCCCTGAAACGAATTTGGTCTTAAGATACTTGGGGTCTAACTCGTCTTCTTTAATGCGTTACACTTTTTTTCGTATCAAATGATACATACCCTCATCCCTAAGGGTGATGGTATAAAAATTATGACAAATCATACAAAAGCCTACATGGTTACATTTTAATGCACCCAGACAAAATTTACAAATTGTCTGTGTAACAATCACCTGGAAGCATCTGTATCCGTAACATTCAGCAGTAATGTTTGAAATAAAGTTTTAAACCGAAAAGCCACTCTAACACATTCGCATAGTTTTGAAAATATTTTACCTGTTTTTCCTGTTGTATTACTAGAATGCATGATATTGAAATGAAACGACAAAGTTTTAAGTATTTATGACATTCTATATTATACAGCATGGTGACATAAAAACACAAGCTGGATAGGCTTAAAAGACATATAAGTGTGGGTGTAAGTAAAGTCATACACTACCAGTATTATTAAAATTATTAGCTCATATGCATTGTGGCTTCAAAAGGAAAGGATGACAAGCAACTCCTTAAGTAATAGTATGTAAGTAATATGTATTTCCATAGACTGAATCATATGAATTGAAATGTTGATACAACAATATACCATGAATTAAGAAAATAATAAAAATGCTATTGGATAAAATATAGAATTGTACTGTCAGTGCGATTCAAACGACGTGATGCATCTACATATATATACAGTTGCTACTTCTGTTTGGGTATAAGATTTTAAGCCTATCCTAACTTGAACTTAATTATGCTGGGAAATGTAAATGTACTTCAAGTCTAAATCATGTGTAATATTTATACAATACTTTTATTATATTTTAATTTAAAACTCTATTTAGAATTTCTTAGTTCACATTGCATTCCACTGACCAAGCAAAATACCATTAAACATGATTTTCAACTATTTGGCAAAGTTTCAATTTTGCATGGAAGCATATCCTAATTCGCACACACGCACACAAATATCAACGTATTTTTCGTACAGTTTCCGTAATTGGCCGCAATTCAGGTGCCATTGCTATTGCTACAACAGTAGCAATTGTGTATTGGCTCTTCTATACGAGAAGGTACTTATGTTTCTAGAATTGAAGAGGGAGTTACTATTTTAATGATTATTTGTAGCATTTAGTTTTAAAACTAGTGCAATTTGAAAAACTCTAAGAGTTGCTTTCATGGAGATTTTGTGCAAAAATTGGAAAATGGAAGGAGGCGGAGACAAAGTAGAACAACAATGTTCAAGGTTTTACTTAAAGTTCAGCCACTTAGAAAATTGTATAGTATAGATCCATATAATCCATTCACAAAACTCTAGTAAAATAAACTTCTATTAGCAATAATAGAAATGATGTTCAAGCGAATGATTAATACAAATTCATAATTCTTAACATATCAACAAAAAAAAAAAATAAGAGAAAAACATACGTGGGAGGTACACTGGGTTGGCACTTGTGCCAAAAACAATTTTATGCAATTTTGTGCGATGAAGAAATGCATAATAAAAAAGTTTAGAAATATTGCCTTGAAAAAAAAACAATGCTGTGCAATATCGAGATGAATTTTGATAAAAGATATTAATAAACTTTGAAATATCAGAAGCACTTAATTTTATGGTTCTAATTAAATGTATACACCTCAAAACGCATGATTGCAATTAAGTGTAATGTACTTTTATTTAAAAATAGATTGACAATCTTCCAATTGGTAAATCAATTCAAACCATTCAAAGCTGAATTAATTCATAAACTAAATCACCAAATTTTTCCCTATGCACAAACTAATCGAATGCCTTTACTCCTATGAACTTATAACGTACACCCACTTAGGTACACACAATAAGTTTTTATGGTCACTCAACTGGAAATTTATTGATTTTCATTGACTGCCGTTATAAGTGCGGTTGTGTTTGTGGTTTTCTGCCCTTTTACATCTTTGGGGTTGAATGTCTGCTATTGTATTAGTGCCGTAGTGCCAATCGTTTAGTTTATTGCTGCTTGTGTAAAAACAACAATAGATAACTTATTAAAATTATGGTGTATCTTTAGATTTAATCTAGTTGTGGTGAGAAAAGAAAACATACAGAATCAAAGGCAAATTATTTACATAATAAATGGGGCATAAGGATTATATCGAAATACAACTCACTATAAGTTAAGTAATAATTTTACTCATCAAACTTAAAGTTACAAACACAATTAACTTATACGGTCCCCTAGAATCCTTAACAATACTATAAATGCTAAAACTTAATATCAATATTATATTTAGGAATTCTTAATTGTTATGTGGTTTTCTACACCTGAAAAATTGAAATGGATGGGATTCTATTGATAACACACTGTGGCAAAATGGAAACAAATTTATGGAACTTGAGGAGTAACCTAGTGCATGTTGTAGGTCTGGTCGAGTACAACATGACCCTGTATACCAAAGTTTTCTAACACCCTCAATATCTTGACTTTCGTCAAAAACCGGTGTTTCGGATCTTTCCTTTCATAACTCAGGCAACATTTAACCAAGTTTTGATTTCTTAACGGTTTGGAAGAAGAGCCTTAGACCTTTCCAACGATATACATTAGACTGGTCGCAATTTTTTTTTTTTGAAATTTAATTGTGTGCGCTGCTTAAAATATGAGGTTTGGTGTAAGAAATCATGTCCTAATTTTTCAGCTCAATCCGACGGTGCCTAGTCGTGCCGGGTGGAGCCCAAAGTTCTCCATATTATCCCAGATAGCGACGCAATTTTTTTTTCTTGAAAACTTAAGTTTTTTTTGGGTCTTAAATATTCATGGATTTCTAAGTATTTTTTATTATATAACTTTTTTTCCTACAACCTATAGTTATCCCGGAATCGGTCGTGCCGAGTGGAGCCCAAAGTTCTCCATATTATCCCAGATAGCGCCGCAATTTTTTTTTTCTTGGAAACTTAATTTTTTTTCGGATCTTAAATATTTATGGGTTTCTAAGTATTTTTTATAATATAATTTTTTTTTCTACAACCTATAGTTATCCCGGAATCGGGTGTCCTTTAAAAAGTACACGGCACCTTGCGCTGCACTTCAACATTACACACTAGCTGGTCGCATTTTGTATGGGAATATTTTTTTTTAAATTTAATTGTGTGCGCTGCTTAAAATATGAGGTTTGGTGTCAGAAATCATGTGCTAATTTTTCAGCTCAATCCGACGGTGCCTAGTCGTGCCTAGTGGGGCCCAAAATTCCCCATTCCCCTATTTAATCAGATCTTTTTAGTTATACTAGTTAAAAAGTCGGTCCCATAGACCGAAAAAACAAAAATCTGACTTCGTTACGGTCTTCCGCAGAGAAAGTACTTTAAGTATAACAATTTTCAGCTTCCTATGTCATCAGATGGCTTCAGAAAGTTGCGGAAAGGATAGGACATACTTACAAACATCCGAACATACTAAGAAATTATCTTATATATGAAAATGAATTGTTGTTCGTTGGTAAGGCCATCACTTGAGAACGCATGGACCGATTCGACTAATTTTTTGTCACAATGTTCGTAATATGCGTTTTATATAAAAAAATTGGCCACGCTCATTTCTGCGCCCACTTTCTTAATATATCTAAAATTGCAAAAAAAACGCTCTAAAAATTTAATTTCTTTACAAATTTCGCTCTATAGTGGTCTCTATTGAAAATATAATAGGACGGTGGGCGTGTCAAAACATTTTTTAAGCTTTAGTGATAAAATTTGGTACACAGATAGTACACGACACTTCTGGTTCAAATTTGCAGACGGTGGGCTCGTCGCAAACCTATATTTAAGTCCTAGAGAGATAAAATTGATATCACGATAGTACTCTCCAATACAATTATGAATATGCAGACGAAATGTTAGCTCAAGGATGAAGATCTAGAATCACTGTCTTCCTCTCTCTTTCATAATAAACATTTCCCATTAATCGTACTTCCAACACACTCACTCAGACGAAATTTTAATTTTCGATCAGTAGGCGAAACTGAAATTGAAATTTGAAATATTTACAATCAGTGGACGGATATTTCTATTTCGAATCGAATCGGTCCATGCGTTCCCAAGTGATGGCCTTACCAACGAACAACAATTCATATTCATATATAAGATAATTTCTTAGTATGTTCGGATGTTTGTATGTATGTCCTATTCTTTTCACAACTTTCTGAAGCTATCTGACATAGGAAATTTGTCATACTTAAAGTACTTTCTCTGCGGAAGACCGTAACGAAGTCAGATTATTGATTTTCGGTCTATGGGACCGACTTTTTAACTAGTATAACTAAAAAGATCTGATTAAATAGGGGAATGGGGAATTTTGGGCCCCACTAGGCACGACTAGGCACCGTCGGATTGAGCTGAAAAATTAGCACATGATTTCTGACACCAAACCTCATATTTTAAGCAGCGCACACAATTAAATTTCAAAAAAAAAAAAAATTCCCATACAAAATGCGACCAGTCTAGTGTGTAATGTTGAATTGCAGCGCAAGGTGCCGTGTCCTTTTTAAAGGACACCCGATTCCGGGATAACTATAGGTTGTAGGAAAAAAAGTTATATTGTAAAAAGACTTAGAAACCCTTGAATATTTAAGATCCGAAAAAAAATTAAGTTTTCAAGAAAAAAAAAATTGCGGCGCTATCTCGGATAATATGGAGAACTTTGGGCTCCACTCGGCACGACCGATTCCGGGATAACTATAGGTTGTAGGAAAAAAAAAGTTGTATAATAAAAAATACTTAGAAACCCATGAATATTTAAGATCCGAAAAAAAATGAAGTTTTCAAGAAAAAAAATTGCGGCGCTATCTGGGATAATATGGAGAACTTTGGGCTCCACCCGGCACGACTGGGCACCGTCGGATTGAGCTGAAAAATTAGGACATGATTTCTTACACCAAACCTCATATTTTAAGCAGCGCATACAATCAAATTTAGAAAAAAAAAATTCCCATACAAGATGCGACCAGTCTAATATACATACATATCTTTTTTGAACGTACACTGAATTCAATAATATTTTTCTTAATGGGACTCACGAATAAGGAACAATAATATTTTGTGTAAGATGTACACTTATGAAAACTTGTCTCTGGAATAAATATGGACTATATCGACCGACCCATTGATACCTCTCATACAAAATTGAATATTTTTGGAAAAATTTATATTTCTTTCATAACTTCCGAATGAACAAATTTAAGAAATGGTCAATTAAATTATTTTGTATTAGCAGACAAAACCTTTAAAAACTGAAATTCTTGCCAAACCCCTTCTGACAACAAGGGTGAACATTTAGAAACCGAGAGGCAAATTAATATGAGACTTTTTCTTTAACCACATGTACATGTCTGGCCATGCTACTGAAAGTTATATAGGTAAGGGTATTTTTCAGTCAGTTCGCCAGACTGAAATTTCTGTGCTGGGTTTTAGTTTTATTAGCTTTTTAAATGAAGTGTAAACAACATCATGGACATTACTGTCTCTTTCTTTCATTTACTGTCTTTTTCCCTATGCTATTTTTTTTTAATGAAAAAAAAAATAAGACACAATAAAATTTTACTTCTTTTTCGCTCGCTTCTTTCCCCCACCACTACCAGTATATTTCATTTCAATTACCATCGAGAGTAGGTGATACAATTTCTGTCGTAACTAAATTTTAGATCCAAGGCCCCAAAGGACAAAACAATGATTGTTGGTCTATTACATATTTATAAATATACAAATTTTAAATTGCCCCCTTGAGATGAAAAAATGAGCAACACAAAGCCACAATTAAAAATACCAAAGAGCGTAACCAATGCGTAAAATTTATTTTTTTCTACAGCCCAAAAAATATTCCTTTTTCGTTAACGTTTACGATTACATAAAAAGGCAAAAAAAAGAAGAATATAATGTTAGCTAGATGTAAAGCTTTGTGTATTTAAAATAAGGCAACGGCATCATCATATATTCGGTGCTATAGCATTCTTCGCTTATTCACGACTGTTATCGTAATTCTTATTATTACAGTTTATTACCATATAGAGGTACGTGGTACGACGTGCAGTAATAACTCCCATCTACTCGGATAAAAAATCCATAGGAATGAGGGTCTATATCATTTGATACAAGAACAAGTGTAATGTGTATCGAAGGGGACCTGTTAGAACCCAAGTCTTAAAACCAAATACGTTTTAGGACTTTTTACTACTATTGAGCCTTGAACGTCTGGCTGAATGGAAGTAAACCACAATTGATCTTTATTAAAATTTAATAGTATTAATTTATTCCAAAATGAATTAATGGGATTGTAAATGGGTAAAATATATTCACCCCTTCTGGTACCTTCCATACAAAATAAGCTATTTTTTTGATTATTAATAACAATACTTTCATAACTTCAAAACGAACAAATAGAAGGATATTTAAATTTCGTAAGTTTAATAACATTGTATACAAATATACAAATATTGACCTCTTTAAAATTTCTGTTAAGTGTCAACGACATTTAAAGTTTTACTTAAACTTCCCTAACTGGATTTAATGGATGCACATACTCTCATGTGCATTGCCCACTCACCTGATTAACCTCATAAGCATTATGAACACTCACTTAATACCCCTCGAGCTTGCTGATTAACATAATCCTATAGCATTGTCCTGACGTTCTTCCATAATGTATGTATTGTTCGTATTAACGATGAACGATATGAACTGGCTTAAATATTAGCAGTGTCATCATCATCATTCAGTTTGCAAGCAAAGGCAAATATTAGAGTTCAAGACTTACAATGGGATAGCGAAAGGGTACATGTGACAAATACCACACATGCAAACAATGGGAGACGGCCAGCATAGCCATATTGCGCTTATATTAAGTTAAAGCAATAAATCGACAATGACATTTTGGAAAAAAATGGGGATATTATTTAAATTGCAGAAAATGGGATATTAAAACATTTACAAAAAATTAATGGAAAACCGATATATGATTTCACGATTTAACGCATTTGCGCATTTCTATACTGGAACCGTTTATAATGAACAAGAAATTCATGTAGAACCCGAGAAAAAACGATTGATTCGTCAACTTAACAAATGCTGTCGGCAACATCGAAGGGATCGCCATTCAAAAAAAGTAGATGGCTGTGACAGGAATTCAACCTGCGTGTGCTAACTATCATGCCATGGTAGGCCCTAATCGATCTTTTTAAATGCCACGCAACTGAAATCCGTAGAGATGTATCTCAATTTAATTTCAACACAAATGACAACATATTCAAATTATATTCTATTCATGTTAATGACCATCACTTGAAAATTTCCCACCCGGTGTTAGCACTGAACTCAATCGGCGCTGATAAAGCACACGCATGTATGAGAGAATTTGGCTTGATTATCACGTTTATCATGAAACTAAGTACTTATGTATATGTATACGGTCCTGTGCTTCCGTATTTATTCATTTCCTGTATTATATAACAGTGCGGTTTTTGCAGAGCAATGTGACCCCTATAAGCTCAATTGTTGTTTGCGTACCACAATATGCATGCATGCATCACATATACATATGGGAAGTTCCTGTCTTTCCTCCCTAAGCATCAATGACACCAACATGTGAGCTATGTTGCCGCTGTCATTGTATTAGTTTGTCGTATCATATTTATGTAGTTAAAAACATGTACACATGCGGTTTTGTCTGCCAGTGATTCGAAATTTTTGTTTCGCCATCGTGTTTTCAAATGGTTGCATGTTTTTTCCCATTGCAAATAACCAAATGGGTGCAGTGCAGTTAATTTCTATGCAGTTACAAGTGTAATTCTATGGTATGTGTCTATTTATGTGGGTTTTTGAAAAATTAAGTTAAATGAACTTAGTTTTCTAAAAACTCATCACGTATAGGGGTGATTAATATCACACACAATTGTGCGTGGTTGCTCGCACACAATATAATTTATGGACGCTACAAAGTGGTTTAGTAGTGTTAAATGTCATAATCGGTAATTGAATTTTGGTCATAATATTGCAGTCAATTATATTTGAATATGCCTAACATTTCTTAGAGTGTGTTCGTTAGTGCTTAGAAGAGTCGACGAATGTAAGAACGATCAAAAACAATGATCTATAATGATGATGATCTTAGCTTAAAAACTTCATAATTAAGTACTGTCTGGCTGGCTGGCTGGTGGATATCTGTTTCCACACAAGTATACAAATTATTGGTATGTACTTAAGTTTTTTTTTTTGCCGAGTACTTGCTGTCATTTTATGGTACCCAGTGTAATTTCCTCCCTACATTTCCTGGTCGAAAGAGTAAGGAACCACGTCGGTCGTGCCACGTAGAAGTTGTGGTTAAGACCAAAAGATACGCTGGTAAATCGAAAGTGTGATGTTCGACAAAAGTTGTTGTTGTTGTTGTTGTAACTGCTTAGACTATACAAACGAATGAAAGTCCAACCCTAAAAATTGGCCACTTCCACTGGATTAGTCCATAAATCAAATGGGCTAAGTGAAGTAGGGTGGGCTATAGACCGAATCGGTCCCCATGTACATTTGTTTTTCCAAAGTCGAGGGCAAATATTAAAGATCAACTCGAGCCAACTGCGGCATACTGCAGATGGATGAGTGGCCGTCAAAACTATTGGGGATCAGTCGTACATTTGACTCGTTTAGGGGCACCTTTAGGACAGTTAGGAGCAAATTTTTTTGGTTTAATGATGTAAATGCAGGAAATGTGTAAAATGTTGTGGGGTATATTTATAAAGTTAAGGCCACAGTACAATGTACAAACTTAAGTATAAGTTGGTAAGAAGTTAAGAGTTATAGATGACGCTTAAAATCAAGCAAATATATAAGTTGAATAATTATATTACAACACATTATTATTGTGTTGTATTCTAAAGTTGTCTAAATTTGTCCACGTACCTTTTTGCCTCGTATCAAATTATATTTATATACCCCCATCCCTAAGGGTAAGGGTATAATCATCTCTTACAATGTTGTAAGACCAACAAATGCTTAGGTCATTCATGCAGCCCTTAAATCATATTTCATAATAGTTTACATCTCTATAGCATTAACATCAATTGCTTAGTATGGTACATTTATTTTATGACCCTGTAAAAGTTATTACAATGTTGTACTTAGACTGTAATAACATAATAGACGCTCTTATAGTTGCCCTATTGGTTATGTCTACGCCAGTAAGCATTATATTGTATGCTCTGAGTTTATTGAGTTTTATTGCAATTTCCCCGAATATAACCCCCCCCCCCCCTCCATCCTTGCAGAGTTCAGTTTGTGTTTGTCCACAATTTTCGTAGCCAAAATCTATTGCCATTGAATAAACCCTAAACATTTATTGATTACATATTTTTGAGAGACATTTGTGCCGGTTCATTAAACTTCGACACAAAAGGACTGTTTTGTGTGGTCTTTACGTCAATATTTGTTGGGTCCACACACACAAAGATAACGCTAAAGAAGATGAAATGGTAAATTATTGGCAATTTGCAGAATCCACTTAATAGCTGTGATTTAAACGGGCATACAAATGTAGGTAGGCAGTAGAAATATGATTTAAAGTCGTTAGAGTGAAGTTTTATTAAGGTGAGGCCTTCTACATTGTTAAAGTTTATGTAAAGTCAATCAAATTACGTTATTGTATGGTTTATATAAAGTATGATTCATTAAAAGGTTTTTATTACAGCTGCCCTTTTTTGTCAGTTCACGCATGACTTTTGCCAATCTTTCATCTTATTTTATTTCATTATTGTTTTACAATTCATCGGAAATAGACTTCCAATGTAAAAAAGTATCCACTCGGCGTTTTCGGAGAAAAATGTTTTTACCCTGTGCACAACATACCGTTAGGCATAATTGATATTTTAGGCTCAATATTGTCGATACCATATACACATTTGGGTGTCAGTGTATGTACTTTATTAGATCCTACGGTACCACCGATCTATCTTGATCTCTCTTGATCATCCCAATGTGTACAATGGACGAAGTTAGTCAACAACACCCAGCGGTATTTTTATACTCAACTCACTGCTATCTTCACCAACATCCTGCCATAATTTCTAAACAAATACACTAAAACTTCGTTCCGTTAGCCGTTTGCGGTATCCCTAGGAAATATAGAATACATTTCCTGGCAAACGTTGAAATATAAATTTCAATAAAATATCCGCACTTTTCATTTCCTTTTGGAGTTTTGCTTCTTCCGTTGTTTATGCATATTGTCGGCTTTGCTTCGTTTATACATTTTCATTAGAAGGACCACTTGTGGTCTTAAGACTTAAATGGAATGGGTAAAATACCAACAATATACAACACAAGTAAATAACGCTCAAGTATTTGTTATCTGTGGAAATAATGCGTTTTGTTTCCATTTTTCGTCTGTATCCATCCACTGAAATTGCTGCCATTGTCGCTGACACTTGAGTTGTTTCGTATGACTCAGGTAACTTGAAAGTGGTCTACGGATGCGAGTGATAGGGTTGACTGTTTTTTACTGTTGTATTGTTTCTTCCTTGCTCGTGGTTTGCACATTGCAATAGAGTACATTTTATCTTAAAGCGAGTAATAAATTGTTGGCAGATGTTGTGGCAAGCATTTTTGATTAAGAAAATACGGTTTAATAATAGTAGATAAAGTTTAAAAATGTATCAAGTTCTGTAACCAAGTCCTTTCAACAAAATATGATTGATTGATCCCAAGCAAATCAAATAACATACGTTCTGCTTAAGAACGAAATAAAAAATCATCAATGGTTCCTGAATTATAGCCAACCCCTTTTGGGGGGTTTATTGTACTGACCTAGTCTTTTCATCCTGACTTGGAATTTCTCACCCCTCAAATTGGTTGTTGCACTGTGTTTTTAAACATAAATCCACAATATCGGAATGATGTGCGTATGATTAATATAAAATCTGAATAAAATTAGTATTACTCATACGTTGTAAATTGGGAATGGAGGATTTTCTAATTTAAAAATTTTGATTGTTATTCACCTGGAAATAACCTGAATCTCTCTTCGGAGGTGCCTAAACAGCTCACAACGTCCGACGGATCATGTATTCCCCGGGCAATGCCATAGAACATCCGTTCAGAAGTAGCACCGATACGTCTTAGGGAATAGGTAACAGAAGCTACTGAAGCTCAACACAACGGTTAGTGGCTTTGGCAGCCCCAAGAAACTAGGATCGGACGCGTTGGCCAATTAAGGCAACCTCTTTACACAAAACCAATTGTTATAGAAAAAACGAAGAAAAGAAAAAACAAAAACAATTAGGATGTGGATTCATAGTCGGCAAGAGACTTCGACATCTGTTGTCGCGGTCAAGGAGAAATATTTTTACATTTCGCTGATTTGTGTACACTCCCCGACCGAAGACAAAGACGAGGACATTAAGGATGCATTCTATGAGCGCCTGGAGGAGATATACGGCCGCTGCCCTGCACATGACATTAAAATTGTTCTGTTAGATTTTAATGCTAATATAGGAAGGGAAGATGTTCTGGGTTCAGTAGCCGGAAAATTCAGTCTGCATAACAGCACCTCCGATAACGGACCTATTAACTTCGCGTCGGCAAGAAACATGATAGTGAGTGGAACCAGATTCCCGCATAAATATATCCACAAGGCAAACTGGATATCACCTTATCCAAATACACGAAACTAGATTGATCACGTGATAATTGATGGAAGACATGTGTCAAGCGTTATAAACGCATGTGTGATGCGCGGTACAAATATTGTCTCGGATCCCCACCTAGTTGCCGCCAAGGTACGTACACGATAAAGCAGTGCTAAAAAAGCTCGTAACCAAACGCAAAGTAGGCTAGACATCCCAAACCTGCATACCACCGACATAGCCAATGCCTACTCCAACGAACTCTCTCAATTACTTCGAACCAACACCCCTAATTCTGATGTTTTCGATATCCAATGGCAGCATATTGCGAAATCTTTGACCACTGCCGCAACGACCGTACTAGGTTATGAAAAACCACGGTCAGCCACGCCCTGGTACGATAAGGAATGTCACGAAATGTCTGAATAAATGGATGCTGCATACAGGGCAAAACTGCAGCCAATGGCAACACGTGCAGTGACGGAGCTTTATAATGAGAAGAGGAGGGAGTCGACACGCCTTTTCAGGCGGAAAAAAAGCGTCTATGGAAGAAAAGAGAGAGCCAGGATATTGAAAATTACAGGAATTTAGGTGAAGCTCGAAAGTTCTACCAAAAGGTAAAAAGCAAAGGTTTTGGAACAGGGATCCCTACCTGTAAGGACGATAACGCAAATCTGGTCAATGACATTCAGAGTGTGCTGCTAATATAGAGGCAACACTTTTGATCTCTACTCGTTCTCCAAGGCAGCATAACTGACGAAATCATACCAATACCAATACGATGGAGTAGACTGTCCACCATCGAGCCAAAACGAGAAAAATAATAAAGCTGCGGGAGCCGATGGACTGCCGGCAGAGCTTTTTAAAGCTGGCGGCGATGAGCTGGTAACATGCATGCACCTGCTCATAAACACGATTTGGCTCAGGGAGTGCATGCCCGATGATTGGAATCTGAGTGTCCTATATCCCGTGCTTAAGATAGGCGATCCAAGTGTGTGTACCAACTATCGCCGGATTAGACTTTTACCCATCACATACAAGTTCCTGTCTAGTGTGTTATCTGTTCATCGATTACAAAGCTGCATTCGACAGTCCGATGCGACAGAAATTGTTGGAGTTTTGTTTCCTCGCGAAGCTAATTCGACTTTGCGGGATGACACTGCCATACACGAAGTCTTCAGTGAAAATTGGCAAAAATCTGTCAGAACCAAGCGAGGCTTTAGAGAAGGTCTGTCTCACGATCTCTTTAACATCGAATGGAGATGATCATACGGAAAGCAGCAGTAAACAGAAATGGTACCATCTTCAACAAAAGTCACATGTTGCTTGCGAATGCTGATGATATAGATATTATTGGACGTGGATTGCGAAATGTTACTGCGGCTTTTTCGAGCATTGTGAAGCAGTCAGCATTAGTGAGTCTGGTGATTAATGAGGACAAAACTAAGTTATTTGTTTCAACGAATAAAGACTTTACTCGTTGGGGACGCTGCGTGAACGTTGACAACTATAACTTTGAATTGTAGATGATTTTGTCTACCTCGACTCCGCCATAAACAAAAATAATAATGTCAGCCTAGAAATCAAGAGATAAGTATTGATCGCAAACCGATGCTACTATGCGCTGAGATAGTATTATAATGAGAGAACCATCTCTCGACGAAAAAGGATCCAGCAGATACGAGGCACTGATCCTACCTGTCTTGCTCTACAGCGCAGAATCCTGGGTAATGACACAAGTGGAACAATCTACGTGGTTATTTTTTACGTGGTGTTATTAATATAAATTATTTTTTAAAGCCTTACCTTAAATTCAGCTGAAGAACGGAATCATAATTCATCAATGGTTCTGAGTTTAAGCTGCCCTAAGAGCCAAACACTTTGCGGATTTTAATATATTGACCTGGTACCTTCACCCTGACATGAAATTTCTCTCCCTCTGCTGCACTGTTGTTCGATGTCTAGCTGCTCGTAATATTAACCTATTTCTATTCCTATAACAATTAACTGTCTTAAAACGCCATCGTCATTTAAACAATGTTATTTGAATCAAATCTATATTATTGTTTTAATCTCGCTCTCTTTCTCTCTCTTGGTACTTTATTTATGGTTACTAGTTCACTATAACTTATAACTTTACTATTACTTTACTTATTGATGGTGCTGCAACATAGTTTTTAGTTTCTGCTTTTCTGATTCCTTTGAAGTACTATAAATTGAGCTTAACATGCGACCAATCGTTTGCCAGCATCAAGAATTTCTGCATGTTTGCCTTATGCCGAAAGAAAAAACAACCAACTAACTGATGGCATTATCCTTTTTTACAGTTCTATACTAGAAAATTCAGTGGATGAGAGGGAGGAAACGTTGTCCATGTCAACGGCAGATAAATTAGAATTGCTAAAATCCACGAAAACGAAATTGGCAACATTAAATCTTGACAAACTAATTTGTTGGGAATTGTGGTGTTGTAGAGATTTATTGCTGCTGTTTTATCTTGTTGTTAGACATAATGTTGAAAGATGAACACTTTTGAAGAAAACAAAAGAACAATTCATGAAATAAACGATATCAGATTCAAGTGTGATACTTAATATGTGATGTTAAATGTACAACAGCTCGCGTTTTAATTTTTTTTTAAGTGCGTCAAGAACTTTTTTGTAAGCTTTACAAAAAAATTTCTGACAAATGAAAGACCAGAGGAGAAATCTAAGAGAATTCAAGCAAATATCGCTGACGATTTCCAAAGAATGTAGTAGCCCCCAGAAGGTAGCAAACTAACCTCTGCTTGTATGATTGTATGTAATTCTTAGTTATTTTCAACAAATATTTGTAATAACATATTTAAAAAAGTCCTATGTCCAAAATATCCAATGAATATAAAGTATGATTTGCATCATGTAAAAATACGATGTAAATCCTAAATTTATAGATTTTTAAAAGCTTGTTGATGTACTTCAGTCAATAGTTGTTAACCTTTGCTCTTGCGGGATATGGTCGGGATTTATGCGATGGATCTTTTTCTATTTCATTTATGCAAAGCAGATGCCAACAATTAGGATAAAAAGAGTCCTCGATTTGTAGTGTAGGTACTGTGGTCAAGGCATTTGTAAAGAGTGCACAATGACCTGTAAAAATTTAAAAGAGAAACGTTGTTTGCCAAAACATTACATGTTTGTTAGTTTAACAAATATTCTCTTGCCACGGCATATTTTTTCCGACAATTTTCAGCCGACCGAGCTCATATTTTTGTAGATTTTTTTAACCCAATCTCACACAAAACTAACGGTTTCTTTGGAGTTTTCAGTTCTCCCATACATTGAGGGTCCACCTTAAATATCATTTATAGCAAATCTCATTATCATACCTCCAATGGCCCGTGAGATATGACCGATTGAAATTTCGGTTTGTGTGGGCGGTGCCATGCCCTTTGCCTAATTATGTGTTCATGTAGCCTATACTAGAGGGAGGTCCTAAGTACAGTACCACACAGTGCACATTTAATTGCAGCAAAAGAGGCGTAGCACCTCCCTCTTTTCACAAGAAAGTATTTTTTCTTGTACGACCAATATCTATATATATAAAAATGGTGGCAAAAATGTATAGTAATTCATCAATTGAGAACGGCTGGACCGATTTTAATGAAATTTTCAGTTGTTCGTAATTGCCAGGAGAAGGTTTATGTAAAAGAAAATTTTGGGAAAATCCTCCGGAAAAGCCGGAAAATTGGAAAAACCGAAAATTGCTTTTGTGTATGGAATTTTGTGTGCAATTGTTACGAATGATTTTTCGAATGTAAAAATAAAAAAATTTTGTTGGAAAATTCGGAAAATTCCTGAAAAATTCGAAAAATTTTAATACTATTTTTCGACAAAATTAGCGTTTTGTCGTACGATTTGATAGTTTTGAACGATGTAACTTGCGAAAAATTTCGGATAATTATTCCGAAATGACTTTCCGAATGGAAAAATAGATCAATTCTCGGTGGAAAGCTCGGAAAATTCCGAAAAAATAGAATAATTTGAATTTTTTCGACAAAATTTTCCATTTCATCTCCTGATTTGAGATAAATCGCAAATTAAATTTTTGTCGGTTTTCGAATGGAAAAATAAAAAATTTTTTTTTGGAAAATTATGGAAAATGCCAAAAAAAATTCTTTTTTTTTCGACAAAATTTTGCATCTTATCGTATGTTTTGGTAATTTTGGGCGATGTTAATGTGAACAATTTCGATTTGATAGTTTTGGACGATGTAACTGCGAACATTTTTTAGATAATTATTTCAACATGACTTTCCGAATGTAAAAATAGACAAATTCTTGGTAGAAAACTCGAAAAATTTGGATTTTTCGAATATGACATGGTTGTTTTTAGGGAGAGTTATTTACTATTAGACAATCAAACTTTGCACGACGTACGCGTCATGCTATAATTAGTCAGAACGTCCGTAAAAATCGAATGCAAAAGGAACGTGCCAAAAAAATGAATAAAGATGTGCCCATATTGCACAGTATCGCGCTGTAAAATAACCACCTCAAATTCGACAAAATGTTACTAGAAGAAGACCAGTCGTAAATATAGACTTGAATCGCGCTGCTTTTGAATACGATTCCACAATCGCCTACAAAAATCTTCGCTTCGTTGATATCGGTTCATTGTCTGTTGTATGCCAGCATTGCAATGCATTGAATTTACAATCGTAAACTTCCGGCTTATGTTGCGCTGCTGGGAAGGTGAAATGGCCGTTTTGACTTATCCGCCAGTGCCATTGTAACATATTCCTTTCTCTATGGAAATACAATCAATCAAAACATTTCCTGGTAAATACACAAAAATATGAAGGATGCTTTCAAATGCCGTCATTCGGAGCCGAAGTTGTTGATCAACCCGGCAACAATCCGAGTTAAAAGGTAATGACGTCTCATTACACAGTGGAACAGTGTTCAGTAGTTCAGATAGTATTACTAGAGCTAAGTAAACCCCTAGCTCAGTGAAAAATATTTTTTTTCTTTGCAATAGTTTGCAAAAACATTTTATTTCTTTTCTTTGCTTAAAAAAAGAAACGAAGACATAATATTTAACGAAATTAAATATTCTAGGAATATCTTAAGCAAAGTGTAAACTGAGGTAAGGTTTTGCCCAACGTTCGAGTGTTTCCGAAAAAGTTTAATTTTGTGTCAGTGTTATTATTAAATACAATTCCTCCCATTTTGCTCGAAATTCAGGTTCAAGGGCAAATACATCATCGAGCGGGAGCTTTGTTACCACCACCAAACGAAGATCATAAGTTCCTTAAGATCTATTTCGTAAGACGTTTTCTGCAAAATTTTCATTTTACACATACCTTGGTTTAGAATTAAGGTATCGATTTGATCACATTCCATATTAATATGGACGGCGTGCTACTCATTTCGAGGTGAGATACCAATCTATTTTAAGATGAATTCCCAACTGTATCCTTTTTGCGCTCGAACATTTTTTTAGGAGATAACTGCATTTAAAGTTGTTCATATGAATATCGACGGCTTCACAGCTATTGCAGGGTGAGAATGTGGAATCACACGATATTGTTCTCAAGCGTCGGGAGACTCATCGGTCATATGATGCTCTTCAATACCCGTTGATGTTCTGCCGTGGGAAGCGTATCAACGAGCTTTGGAGGCAGTTGACCGAAAGATGAAGGATTTATGAGGTGATTCGAAACGATTTGGTAGGGCTATGATATTTCTGTCGGACGATTTTTGTCAATCGCTTGGAAGTTTGTGGGATCAACCTCGAATTTCTCAATTTTTCGCGTGTTGGCAAACTGTCTTCATTGTTTGTTTTAGCGCCGGAAAACAAATTAAAAAACATTTATCACACCGCTCTTCACTGATTTCGATTAAATTAAAATAAGTCACATTAAAATTTTAACTATATGTGTTTTATTATTACTCTGGAGCTTATATGAAGGCGTTAACTTGCAACGAGACGAAGTTCGCCGAATCAGAAGTTGTATGGCAAAACAACGTTTTCCGGGTCAGCTAGTATTTACTAAATCTCGACTTCGTACCTATTAGGGCTTAAACCAGTACAGAAATTTCAGTCAGTTAAACTGACTGATAAATACCATCACCCAATATAATATATTGTTTAAGTCTTGAGTTATTGAAAATAATCGATTTGTAATTAAAACCAGTTAGAAAGTTTCAGTCGGGCAACCCGACTTACATTTACCCTTACCCTCAGTAAAACAAATAATTTTATATTTTATTGATATTATTACTCGATTTCGAAATTGGGCGGAGGAGTGGTACATTTATATGGGAGGTACGTGAAGGGGTGTGTTTAGGCTCCAGATTTATTCTCCATAACTTTATCCTGTTATAGCTTTACTAAATACAGAATTTGCGCACGATTGCGTTGGGTGTACTGATATTATTACTACATCCCAAAAGTGGGCGGAAAGGTACATTTGTATGGGAGGTACCATAAGGGGCGTGTCTAGACTTCCAATTTTTTCTCCAAAACTTTGTCCTGTTATAATATAACAAAATACAGAATTTGGGCACGATCGTGTCGAGTGTATTGATATTATTACTCTATTTCTAAAGTGGGCGGAGTGGTACATTTGTATGGGAGGTACCAGAAGGGGCGTGTCTAGACTTCCAGATTTTTTCTCCAAAACTTTATCCTGCTTAAACTTTACCAAATACAGAATTTGGGCACGATCGCGTTAGGTCTTTTAATAATATTAATCGATTTCTAAAGTGGGCGGTACCAGATGTGTATGGGAGGTACCAGATGGGGCGTGAATAGACTTCCAATTTTTTTCTCTAAAACTTTATCTTGTTATAGCTTTACTCAAAATAGAATTTGGGTACGATCACGTTTAATTTATTGATATTATTTCTCCATCTCTATAGTGGGCGGAAACGTAGATTTGTATGGGAGGTACCTGAAGGGGCGTGGCTAGGCTTTCAAAATTTTTTTCCAAAACTTTATCCTGTTATAGCTTTACTAAATACAGAATTTGGGGACGATTCCGTAGGGTGTATTGATATTATTACTCGATTTCTAAAGTGGGCGGAATGATGTATTTGTATGGGAGGTACCAGAAGGGGCGGGGCCATGTAGCCCATTTGCAATACCGTAAGTAGTTTTGAGAAAATAATAACTCGTGCAAAATTTCGAAACATTTGGTTGCGTCTTTCGAAAGTTATCGTGCGAACCAGCCGGACAGCCACCCGACAGACAGACAGACAGACAGACAGACAGACAGACAGACAGACAGACAGACAGACAGACAGACAGACGGACATGGCTCAAACGACTTAAAAAGTCATGAATCGAATTTGGTTCAAAGAAACCTAGGGTCTAAAGTGACTCCTTCTATGTGTTACACTTTTGGGTCGTATCAAATGATATATACCTTCATCCCTACGGGTGATGGTATAAAAATATCCAATTTAAATGTTGAGCGTGGGCGGTACCACGCCCTTTTTACTCCCTTGCGGTTCGAATTTCCAAAAATCCCTCCTTACAGTGCGCCTTCGTCGTAAAAGGTACCTACATGCCAAATTTCAGGGTTATAGATTTAGCCGTTTCGGCTGGGAAGCGATAACTCAGTATATTTCGAATTGAATAAGCAACTGCCTCACGAATTACATTTTGATATGTAACAACGTGTCGCCCACATATTAGTTCGTATGATTACTAAAATATAACGGATACGACAAAGTGTTCGATAGTGACATTATTTTATTGCGTATGAATTCTTGTATTGCTACGGTAAACATGTATATATCATATCAATTGAGATAACAAGACATGTCGTTGTCTACTCTCAATGTCAGCACTTCCGCAGATTTAGTGCAAGTTCCTTCTTAGTCTCATATTCACAGCGGAGTATGAAATATGATTCGCGAAATACATGACGACTTTATGCAGCGCATCAGAGTCACAACCGAATCACTTTTCAACATTGTCAAGAAGAATCTGTGCTCTGCCAAATATCTGCGATTGTTAAACGCTTATGTTATGTTTTTTTAGGCGCTTCGTTGGTAATGCAAAACATTTGCTGGCAACATATATATTACCATAAGTTGGCTTAACGCCAATTCAGAGTTAAACTCATATGTGCTCTACGGTATGGTATAGTGAGATATTTTTTTTGACATGGAAATATTATTGCTTCCTTCCGGTAATTGAATGCAGATTTGACGGTATACCAAAATCATCGTTTGCTTTTAAAAGTCATTTATTGGATGATAAAAGTTTGCAGTGCAAAGTTTGCAATCTCAATAGGAATTCAAAATTGCCAACTTGTGTTGAGAAAACTGCAACATGTAACTAACAAATTTATCGAAATGGAGTATTTATTTTATTATAACGTTTATGTTGAATCCGGTAAATGTTTGCCTCCGTATTATTGGTTTGCAAGGGCAAGTCAGGAATGTCTATGTCAATCGTCGGTTAATTATGTGATGAATGTTTTACTAATTTTATATAATTTTTTAAATCCTCCTTAAATGCATGTTAACTATTACAAAATATAGTGCTGCCAGTGCTAAGGCAAATTTCTGTATTTTATTGAGACTTATTTTCACTTATTTATTACTCCCTGTGTTGGGGGTATAGTCAATGTCATACATAAAGTTTTATGAAAATGTTATTTTGATTACTATCAAATGCCATCATTGTCATCAATTTGTGATTAAGCCAATATTAGCGTGATACGGACACATTTGTGGTATACTGTGTATAATATTTCCTACTCACATTTAAATTCGCTATGGTATAATAATTACCAAAATCATTTGTGAAAGTTAACACTCTTCTATTTTGAGACATATAAAAAGGAACCTATAGTCTAACGAAATATTCGAACGTTTGCAGTTAGGGAGGCTTTTCATGTCGATATACTCTACTATTCAGAGGGTGACCACATGTATGTTAGTCGAGTGTTCTAACTATCATGCCTCAGTCGGTGCGTGATCTATTTAAATGTTTTCTCTTCTCTTCTTCACCTCTATTTATATTCAGCATTTTTCGACAATTTGTCAGCAAAAGACTTGCAGGGCAACAACGAGATGAAATTATTCAGCACTGTAACGAAAATCAGCGACATAATCATCTTGCGAACACACAAATGACAATACTTAACTTATTTATTTTTTTCTTTACACCCTATGAATGATGTTTTTGTCGCCCTCTCCTGCACCGCGCATCGAGTTTATTACCGAAGTCGTATCACTTTTTTTACCAAACAATATGATATACAAGGGCGTCGGGAGTTGGATGCAAGGTAAAGCTTCTGGTGACGCCTGAAAACGTGCACGGCTAACTGTGAGAGGCGAAACCTAAAACCCAGGCACGTCAGCTCAGAGTGAGCGGTACCCTGGTCATCGTCTGACCCAGAATGGGCGGCTGCAATAAAATCCTGGCAGGAGGAGAAAACTGCGACGTGGTGCGCTGGGCTTGCCACCCGCCACTAACTTTTAAACTATTGCAATGAAATGAAGTAAGATAAGAATAAAACGGACCCCCAAAAATGTTGACGACCACCGCAAACGAAATAAGGACCATGATTTGAGGATATGCACCTGGAATGTTAGAACACTGTATAGACCAGGTGCCTTCATCCAACTGACGGAAGTCCTCGAAAAATACAAGGCTAACATAACCGCTTTACAGGAAATCCGGTGGACGGGACACGGGTGCCCGCGTATGAAGACGTGCGACATCTTCTATAGTGGCCATGCGGACAAGCACGAGTTTGGTTCTGGATTTGTGGTTGGTAAGAGACTGCGACACCTAGTCTCAAGGTTCAACCCGGTGTGTGAACGTATAGCCACCATAAGAGTCAAAACAAAGTTTTTCCACATAACACTTATATGTGCCCATGCTCCGACAAAAGAGAAAAGCGATGAGGACAAAGACGAGTTCTACGAGAGCCTAGAAAATGTATATGACCGTAGCCCCAGCCATGAAATCAAAATTGTACTAGGCGATTTTAATGCTAAAATAGGCAGGGAGGCCGCATTTGGGCCTACAGTCTGCACACCGAAACGTTGAACAATGGCATCAGACTGATTGATTTCTCTGCGGCAATAAATATGGTAGTTTAGCAGCACTAGATTTGACCATAAAAATATTCATAAGGCAACAAATATAACCAACTCCAGATCAATTGACGAGGAATCAGATAGATCACGTGCTAGTCGATGGAAGGCACGCATCGAGTGTTCTGGACGTACGAGTGATCAGGGGTGCGAACATTGACTCTGATCACTTCCTTACCGCAGTTAAGGTACGCACTAGGCTAAGCATGGCGAAAACGTAACCAGGCACAACGAAAGCTGGACATCGGTAAACTCCGGACCACAGAGGTAGCGGAAGCCTACTCCAACCACCTAACTCAACTGCTGCGGAATGCTCCAACCCCTGATAATATAACCTCGCAGTGGCAATATATAGCCGACTCCATAAGAGAACGAATGCGAGAAGGCGTACTTCGGTACTCAAAGCCGTCTCAACAAGATGCCTGGTACGATGATGAATTTCGCGATGCCACGAGAGCGACGGTTGCTGCATACAGGGCGAAACTGCAGCCAATGGCAATGCGAGCTGTTCGTGAACGGCACAGGGAGAAGAGACGAGGGGCAACTCGTCTTTTTAGAAGAAAAAAGAAGGAGCTGAAGAAGAGGCAGGATGAGTGCACTGAGTTGCTCCGAAGTAGAGGGGAAGCCCGAAAATTCTACAAGAGAGTTAAAGCGGATTGCGTGGAACAGGGGTGCCCTCCTGCAAGGACAGCGATGGTCAGCTAGTGACGTTCTGAAGATATGGAGATATCACTTTCGAAATTTACTGGATACTGACACCACTCCAGAAGACTCCGCTCCAATCCATGACGATGGTATTAACTGTCCACCTCCGAACCAGAGCGAGATACGTATGGCCATCTCCCGCCTTAAAAACAACAAAGCTGCTGGAGCCGATGGTCTCCCTGCTGAATTGTTTAAGGCTGGCGGGGAAGAGCTGATTAGGAGCATGCATCAGCTCATGGAGAACATCTGGCAAGAGGAGAGCATGCCCGAGAATTGGAGTCTCAGTCTGTTATGTCCCACATACAAGAAAGGAGATCGTAGTGAATGTAAGAACTACCGTGGAATAAGCCTATTACTAATTGCGTACAAGCTCCTTTCAAGCATATTGTGTGAACGTCTAAAGCCAATTGTAGAAAAACTAATTGGACGATATCAGTGCGGCTTTAGACCTGGCAAATCTACGACGGATCAAATATTCACCTTACGACAAATCCTGCAAAAAAAAACCATGAAAAGCAGATCGACACCTTCCACCTCTTTGTCGAAAACAAAGCCGCCTTCGATTCTCCGATAAGGAATAGGCTTTATGAGGACATTGTCTGACTTTGGTATTCCTGCAAATCTAATTCGGCTTTGCAGATGTACCTTAGAAAACACCAAATCCTCGATTAAGATTGGTAAAGATCAGTCCGAACCATTCAACACGGAAAGAGGTCTCAGGCAGGGCGATAGTCTGTCCTGTACACTATTTAACATAGTTATGGAAAAGGTGATGAGAAAGGCTGGTGTCAACATGTCTGGCACCATATTCCACAAAAGCCACATGCCACTAGCCTACGCCGACGATATAGATATCATTGGCCGAAATCTGCGGGACGTTACTGCAGTCTTCTCATCACTAGAAAAGAAGTCGACAAAAATGGGTTTAGCGGTCAACGAGAACAAAACAAAAATAATGATTTCGATGAACAAAGAGTCCTCTCGATGGGGACACAGCGTCAACGTTGAAAATTATTGTTTTGAGGTAGTAGATGCGTTTACCTACCTCGGATCTTTCGTCAATAAGAAAAATAATGTCAGCCAAGGAATTAAGCGGAGAATAGTGCTAGCTAATAGATGTTTTTACGGACATCGGCAGCACTTTTGTAATTCCACCTTATCTCGGAATACTATGAAACAGCTTTACCAGGTGCTAATCTTACCCGTTCTTTTGTATGCTGCCGAATCATGGGTGCTTACGACAACGAACATACAAAACCTGGGAGTATTCGAGAGAAAAGTACTCCGAAAAATTTATGGACCTATCTGTGTCGACGGCGAGTTTCGCCATCGGATGAACCATGAGGTGTATGAGCTTTACACGTCATCGACGTAGCTAAAAGAGTCAGAATGCAACGACTACGATAGCTGGGTCATGTTTTCAGGATGGATGTAAATGCACCAGCGAGAAAGGTGTTTGAAGGCGAACCTGAAGGAAGGCGCAGAGCAGGGAGACCAAAACTCCGTTGGAAGGACCAAGTTGTAGGCGACGTGCCACCATCTGGTAGGACTAACTGGAGAACACACGCACGTGTGGAATTCTTTAGTACTTCAGGCCTCAAACTTATGAACCACGTTCGTAAGTTGTAATGGGCCACTTTAGTAAGTAAGTAATATGAGATACAATCATAAAAGTAATATAAAACACAGTTGGCGTTATTTTCATCTGTTTCAAGTTCATGATACTCAATTTAACAACATCTGCGAATGGTTTTAAACATTTCAACTGCTAGTGGTATATTTCAGAAAAATGTGGTCAAAAGTATAGTCAACAAAGCTATAAATTTCTTAGACTTTCGTATAAAGCTTTAATACAGTTGTTTATATAGCATTACTACAATATATATATTTTGGCAGAAGTGGGCTCGGAAGGTCGATTATGCACCTCTTATGTTGTTGCCAGAGTGCATAAAACAGAACGCAGATTTTCATAATACAGTTGAATAAGTTGAAGATGTGGTATTAGCCTTTTTGTTACGAATAATCAAACAATGCTGATGAATAAACATAAGGTGACAGTTGGCACTAGACAAGCGTGTTCTGTTAAAATACAAAACCTCTATATAAATCACACGTTGCCAACGACTACTGACGCTGATGTAACTATACCTCGCTATAGTAACTTCACAATCCAACCAGTACTCTCAACCTTCACCGCAGCTATACATTTTTAAGTAATCCAAATGAAATTACCACTCTGTAGAAAAATCGCAATTAAATCCACAATGACTTTACAACTCGTATCCAAACAATGACTAACAATTTTTCCAAGACGTGGAAAACATTTTTCAAAGTTTTTGTTTGTGTAGCGTGGTTCTTAATGCATTCTTGTGCAAGAAACTTTTTAATTGCATATGTGTTAAATTTTTGTACGCCATCAACATTAGGAAATCTTTGCACAACTTTAAGTCACATAAATCTCTTGTAGCCTTGACCTCATTTTAGTTATAGCGAAGACGACGACCATAAAGAAATACGAAAGTCTAATGCCACACTACTGGAAAATAGGATGCAGTAACGGTAAGAGGGAATGGACGACAAACAACACAATATGCGGTCTTTAATGTGACGCAAAATACTTTGTATAAAATAGACCTCAATAGGCCACCAAAGACTGGGTTTAAATTGCAGTAACACAGAGTAAATGAGTAAAGCTCATGTAGGAAATTAGTTGAAATAAACGTAGTAATAAAATTACATAAAATGTTTACCAATACCCTAATAAACCAGTACAGAAATTTCAGTCAGGTAAACTGACTGATAAATACCATCACCCAATATAAGATATTGTTGAAGTCTTGAGTTATTGAAATGAATAGATTTTTAATTAAAATAAAATTACTTATGTATATTTTTTCCCCTGCTTGTGGTGCAAAATCGTCCAAAACTTTACTTATTTGTGTTGGGGGTATAGGTGCCCGTTTGGAATTTATGTGAGAAATATTATTTTTCAAAAAAATTTAATTTTGATAGGGGGTACCACAAGGGGTGAACCGATACAGTCCTTATTCGTTCCTAACTTAAATTTTCTTACGTACAACTTACGAATAAATTGACTGAATTCAGTGTATTTACAAAAAAAGCTATGTATGTAAGACTATAGAGGTGAGTTCGGTCCTTTGTGTGGGAGGTACCAGAAGAGGTGTGTCAAATAGTTAGGTTTTCTAAGGTTTCGCCTCCTATCACAATATAAATTAACCGACTAATTTTCATTACCCCTCAAATGTCCGTTTGGAAGTTATGGAGAATTATTAATTTTCCAAAAATAGGTAATTTTGTATGGGAGGTACCAGAAGGGGTGACCCGATATAGGCCATATTCACTCCTGATTCATATTTTCATAAGCGTACAAATTACTCATAATTTGACTGAATTCAGTGTACTTAGAAAAAAGATATGTTTGTAATGCTAAGGGGGTGAGTTCGGTCATTTGTATGGGAGGTACCAGAAGGGGTGTGTCAAACAGTTAGGTTTTCTAGGGTTTTGCCTCCTATAATAACATAAATTAATCGACCAATTTTCATTAGACCCCAAGAGTCCGTTTGGAAGTTATAGGAGAAATATTAGTTTTCCAAAAATAGGTAATTTTGTATGGAAGGTACCAGAAGGCGTGAACTGATATAGTCCATATTCATACCTGAGTCTAATTTTCATAAGCAAACATCATACGCAAAATTTGAGTGATCTCAGTTTACTTACAAAAAAGATATGTATGTAAAACTATAAGGGTCAATTCGGTCTTTTGTATGGGAGGTACCAGAAGGGGTGTGTCAAATAGTTAGGCTCTCTGAGGTTTCGCCTCCTATCACAACATTAATTTATCGACCAATGTTCATAACCCCCCCAAGTGACTGTTTTGAAGTTATTGGAGAAATATATAATTTCCAAAAATAGGTCATTTTGTATGGGAGGTACCAGAAGGCGTGAACCGATATAGTCCATATTCATACCTGAGTCTAATATTTATAAGCAAACATCATACGCAAAATTTGAGTGATCTCAGTTTACTTGCAAAAAAGATATGTATGTAAAACTATTAGGGTCAATTCGGTCATTTGTATGGGAGGTACCAGAATGGGTGGGGCAAAGGTTTCGGTTTTCTTAGGGTTTGTCTACTTTTGCAAGATAAATAAACTGACCAAATTCAAACATCCTCCGGTTGTCCGTTTGGAAGTTCATGGAAGAATATAAATTTTCCAAAAATAGGTAATTTTGTATGGGAGGTACCAGAAGGGGTGGGGCTATTCAGCCCATTTACAATCCATAAGTTCGTTTTGAAAAATATTGATACTGGTAAATTTTCATACCGATCCGTCAAGGTTTACTCGAGTTATCCTGCTGACCAGCCATCCAGCCAGCCAGCCAGCCAGCCAGACAGACGGACATGGCTCATTCTTCTTAAAAAGTTCTGAAACGAATTTGGTCTTAAGATACTTGGGGTCTAACTCGTCTCCTTTAATGCGTTACACTTTTTTTCGTATCAAATGATATATACCCTCATCCCTAAGGGTGATGGTATAAAAATTAGACTATTCGTCAAAAGTTTTCAAAATTTGAAAAGGAGTCAGTAAAAGTTGTTGTGTATAAGATCTATGACTATAGCTTTTATGTAATAGATACATATTCTTACTTTGGCTTTAATAAAATAAATGTAGCAATCATTTAGACCTATCACTGTCATAGCCTCGCGAGGGCGGAAATGACAGTTGCTTTTTCACAGCCACGATCTGCAATTCACACGTACTCTAACGTTTTATTTCATTCATAACAGCACACAAGTAGTTTTCACACTCAACATAAAAAGAGACACAAGTACGGACAGAGGCAGACAATTTTCAACGATTGTTGGGAGAGCACAACATTATGACTGTGTATTAATTGGCAGCTCTGACAACAGTTTTACTATATGTCTAGCATGGCCATTTGCTAGAATCAAAGAATCTTCGAATGTCTTGCCTGTCCCACCGGGATCATGGAGAAAGTAAATGCCTCCCGTCCCATCGTCAACAACCTTCATCAGCGAATCGTACACGTTCGTTTGCTCGGTATTTAAGAGCGGCACATTTGTTCGGACTCTTTCAGTCAGCTCAACTCGATCAAAGACTTAATCTTGTTGCAATTCGCAATTGAATGCATCATGCATCGAACGATTTGGCGCTGGTATTCCCAATTTCGACAGTAGACTGACGCACATTAGCACACACATGTCTTTGATCAGGAGTAATTTCAAGATCGAAATTGGATTTTGTCGAGCGAACTCTCTGCAAATGTCGTCAGCCATCTCGTCCTTTTAGTTGTCCCACAATGCGCTCGGGTTCGGCAGATGCAACTTGATGATGATCGCAAACAATATACGAATTTGATTCGCTGGAGCAGAAACAGTTGTTTTGCGAGATTCTCGAAGTGTGGCGACTGATTGAAACTAATAAAATTGAGACGCTCCGTTTCGACCTTGACTTTCATGTCAACGCAGGTACTGTTGAAATAAACAGCGATATCTTAACCAATGATTGTCAACATCTTGTGAGCTAGCCATTTTATTCGTTTCTTCTCCTGAAATACGAATTCGAACTCAAAGGGATAATGATAAAGAACTGATGACTTGTAAACAAACCTTTCGTTCTATTGAACATCTTTAAATTGAGGTGATAGCCATCCTTTCCATCTCAGAACATCAACGGGTATTGAAGTGAATCATATGACTGATGAGTCTCGTACACGCGGCCTAACTTGTCCACCATCCCGAAGCTTGAGAACAATATCGCGTGATTCCACATTCTCCCCAACAATCACACTGCGACTTCATTTATAGTGTGAGCATTGAATTGTCTTACATGTCATCCAGAGGGTCTTTTGTCTGCTCTGATAATGATTTTGTGGACGTCATTATGCGTTGTATTCAATGCGGTTTTGAACAATTGGACCAATGCATTATGCTTATGCAGAAGATTTTAAAATTGTTCCACCATTTCGCGTTTAATCTTTTAACATAATAAATTTCACAATATTCCGAAGTTTTTTAAGCATCATAACGAATTTTCCATCTTTACGTCGTCTAAAATCATCAAATCAAGCGACACAATGAAAAATTTCATCGAAAAAATCCAAAATTTTCGAGTTCTTTCCGAAATTTTCCGAGTTTTCCACCAAAAATTTTTCTATTTTTCCATTCGTAGTCATTTCGGAATGATTATCCGAAATTTTTTACATTTACATCATTCAAAATTATCAAAACACAATAAAATGTAAAATTTCGTCGAAAAAAAATTAAATTTTTTGAATTTTTTCCATAATTTTCCAACCAAAATTTTCTACTTTTCCAACCGAAAAGCCACAACGGAACAATTAGACATAAAATATAATACGAAAATTCAATTCGCTGTGCAAAATGTTTCCGATAAAAATCCAAATTTTTCGAGTTTTTCCTGAATTTTCCGAGTTTTCCACCGAGAATTTTTTTATTTTTCCATTCGGAAAGTCATTTCGGAATAATTATCCGAAACAGTTACATCGTCCAAAATTATCAAATCATACGATAATATGAAAAATTTCGAAAATGTAAAATTTTTTCCGGAATTTTCCAACAAAATGTTTCTTTTTTTTTCATTCGAAAAGCCATTCGTAACAATTGCAAACAAAATTCCATACAAAAAAGCAATTTTAGATTTTTCCAATTTCCCGATTTTTCCGGAGCATTTTCCCAAAATTTTCTTTCACATAAACCTTCTCCTGGCAATTACGAACAACTGAAAAAAAAATTTCAGCAAAATCGGTCCAGCGTTCTCAATTGATGAATTACTATACATTTTTGCCACCATTTTTATATTTATAGATAATAGATAGGCTGAGGGTTTTTTACCAGTCAGTTCAAATGACGGCAATTTCTTTACGGTTTTTCTTTTCAATCTATATACGTCTCGTATTTGTTAATACATGTTATCACTGGGCCCTAGTAATATATCCATTTTTTGTTATTGCTTTTATCTTTTTTACGGAATGAAGAAAAATTCCGCATATGAATTTTATCTCATAACAAAATTCTTTAAGCCAAAATATTTGCGTTTCATACGGGATGGCTGTTTGCCATAGATAAAAGCTACAAAAATACCCAAATTCTACCAGTTGCTAAAATGAGTACAAATATTCCAGCCATCAGTTGTTCTAGTTTTTTTTTTTGTCACCGGTCTTATTTTCTCTTATTTGTAGTCATGAACTTACGACATTACGCGTTACAGTTTTTGTTGTTGTTGTTGGGGTTGTTATTATCTTGGCAGAGATGCATGACACAACATAAATTCAGGATTATATTGGGGTTACTGGAAAAAACGCCCGACCGTCCGTCCGTTTCATGATATACGTAAATAATGTCCAAAGTAATGTATGTAGGTACGGGGGGGGGGGGGGGGGGGGGGGGGGACCTCAACGGGTTCTTATGGTGTTAGTGTTAGTTTGTTGGTTGACGGATCTCATTGAAATTGTGAGGTCAGATTATAGCCATGACTTCGTAACAATGATGTCGTGTAGTTTATGCCACAGTTTTGCAAAAAAGGTGCTGAAGTTGGTTTGTGACGCATAAAGAATGTATTTCAATAGGAAACAAATTTAAATAACATAAGTTCATAGCAATTGCTTTAATTTATGGATTGCCTTTAATTGCTTTCGTTGATTGAAAATTTTACTGATGTTCTTCTTGTCTAGGGGAACAAAATCTTTCACAATTGCCTCCATTGATTGACTAGACTACTTGACATCAAACGCTTATCTGTGCATGTCGCTGTCACCAGTGGAAATTACTATGAATTGAGGAAAACCCATTAACAGACATATGCTGCAGTGCTGAAATTAATTGTGTATTAGTAATAATAACACATATTTTTATTTTCGCGTAATGTGGTACGAAAATTTATTAATTTGAAATGAAACACCCAATTTATTAAAACGCCCAAATAAACACAATGGAAATTTTAGAAGGCAACATTTTTTTTTTCGTTTTTTATCTCCGTTTTGTAAGGAAAACAAACTGGCTCATCTTTAAGAGGATTCTAGAGAGCAAGTTACCCAGGTGTCCGGCCTCTGTCGATGATAAGTCTATACTGGAATCCACTTTTGAGGTATTAACTTACGTCTTAGCTGAGGCAAGGGAAAAATTCTGCAGCAGAACTGACAGGACAGGCAAAGCTAAGCCACACTGGTGGAATGCAGAGATTGCTGCAAAGCGCAGGAATGCAGAAAATTATTTAACGAGGAGAAAATAGATGGTAACTGGAGCGCATATAAGTCTTCAGTTAACGGTTTCAAGAACCTGATTAGGAAGGCCAAAAGGCAATCATGGAGAAAATTCTGCAGTAATGTAAAAAGCTCTTCGGAAACTAGTCGGCTACGTAAGATTTCATCATCGAATCCAACAATACCATCGTACATGAAAGTACCAGATTGTACATGGACCAGCAACAATATCGAAACTCTGCTAGTGCTAATGGAAGCACACTTCCCAGGTTGTCGGGAAAGTGATTACCAATTTATTGGAAAACTCGGTCAACTTCTACTTCTTCTTTAATGCCAGCAATAACAGAAATTTATCCATCAGTAGCCGCACGCAGAAGAGTATTCCAAGCGCTTCGGTCTTTTGCGATCCGTAGATAGTTCGTCACACCTAGCTTAGTTAACAGCTCTTTCACCTCGTCCATCCATAGGAGCTTTGGTCGCCCCTCGTGCGACGCCATCGAGTTTATTGCCGCAGACTTTTCGAGCCGGAGCGTTTTCGTTAATTCGTACAACGTGTCCAAGCCAGCGCGTTCGGTCTATTTGAACGCGCTTGACTACGTCGATGTCGTTATACAGCTTATACAGCTCATGATTCATTCGACGACTGTACTCGCCGTTAACGATAAAACTCTATCGAAACTCTGCTGGTGCTAATGGAAGCACACTTCCCAGGTTGTCGGGAAAGTGATTACCAATTTTTTGGAAAACTTGGTCAGCTTCTTCTTCTTCTTTAATGGCAGCAACAACAGAAATTTATCCATCAGTAGCCGTACGTAGAAAAGTATTCCAAGCGCTTCGGTCTTTTGCGATCCGTAGATAGTACGTCACACCAAGCTTAGTTAACAGCTCTTACACCTGGTCCATCCATAGGAGCTTTGGTCGCCCCTCCTGCGCCACCATCGAGTTTATTGCCGAAGACTTTTCGAGCCGGAGCGTTTTCGTTAATTCGTACAACGTGTCCAAGCCAGCGCATTCGGTCTATTTGAACGCGCTTGACTACATCGATGTCGTTATACAGCTCATACAGCTCATGGTTCGATGATGGGTCCAAATATTTTGCGGAGTATTTTTCTCTCGAATACTCAGGATTCTGCGCTGTAGAACAAGACAGGTAGGATCAGAGTCTGGTAGAGCTGGATCTTTGTTCTTCGAAAGAGCGCTTTGTCGTTAAATCGCTTGCTTAGCGCCTAGTTGCAGCGGTTTGCGATCAATACTCGTCTTTTGATTTCCAGGCTGACATTATTTTTTTTGTTTATGGCGGAGCCAAGGTAGACAAAATCATCTACCACTTTAAAGTTATATATATACAGACACTATTTGCGCTGAACCTGTCTAGAGTCCATCTGAGCAACATCATAGTTGTAATAACCGGTCATTGACCGGCTAAAAAAATACTCTATGATGTTGAAGCTTTTCTACACCGACTTTTGTAGAATCTGCAATGTTAAGGAAGAAGAAGAGACCACGGAGCGTCTTCTATGTCACTGTCCTGCTTCGGACACTTCTAGACAAAACCTGTCTATCAGTAGGCGATTTTCGGAACATCCATACCTTCATCAGAGCAACGTAATGGCTTGATAGCGACGTTTACCAAACAAAATTGGAGTATTTAGTGCGAAAATTTGGAACTGATATCACAACGAAACTCATACTAGGACCCATGGGAGCTGTGTTGAATGTAGCTACGAAATTATGTTAGCCTAACCTAACCATCTTTGTTTTGTGCTTTTTTTAAGAAGTGACGTTCTTTACTCCATGATTCCACCATGAAATTGTAGAGATATTATATCGAGCCGACTATATTTGTATATCGTCGATGCGACAAAAAAACCTCCCAAAAACTAAGAAAACCTCAATAAAAATGGATGCAGGTTAAATGTATTTTACCTTAGACTAACTGATATAGACGATGATTTTTGTCACTTAAGAGACACAAATAAAAATTTAAAGTGGTATCACATTAATATATAATTTCAACAAACTTAAGGAATTCTTTTTTTTTTTTTAATGTCGCTTTGCTGTCTACAAATACAAATACAAATACAAATAACATATCATATGCAAATGATTTCAAAGCACTATTTGAACAATTGCTTTAAACGAAAGAATTGTAGTACTCAAAAAGTTTAACAGTGAATGTATTTGTGGACCAACAAATATACACGTATATTTGCATCATAGTGCTTATAAGCATACGCTATTCACTACAGCCACCAGCACTGATTGCATTCGCGTGTGTATTGTATTATGGTTGTAGTATTTGCATTTCCAGATGTTAGCCCACATGCATTGTAACATTGGAGGTAGGAAAAGAGTGTGGTTGAACTAGAGCAAAAAAAATATGGAGACTATTGTGAAAACGTTCAGAATGGGATGAACTTCAAAGGCAGGAAGATTGCATGTATTTGTACTTTAGTTAAAGCTTGTTTTTGTTGTATGTTTGAAAACTAACCGTAATGGTGTCGATAAAAAAAATGGTTTAGAACAATTTAACTTGAGTAAATGTCACCATATGGAGGGATTAAATCCACATTAAATATGGTGAGGTTTACTACTGCGAGAAGGTGAAGGTTCTGGCGGTATGAACTTAACTTCAAATGGTAATAGAATTACAATTAGTAAATAGGGGCTTTTGTTTACCTCTGGTCTTATTTGTGTTAATTCTTGAGTATATGGAGTGAAACTTTTTGCGATGAAGTTAATTTGTATTTGGATTTGGGACTCAATTCTAAAAATTGCGCGTGAATGTAGCCCTAGGTTAGGTAAGGTTGGTTTCGGCAGCCACGTTCAGCACAGCTCACTTGGGTCCTAGAATGAGTCCCATTGTGACACCATTTTAAAAATTTTCGCACCAGGTGTTTCTACTCTGTTCGGTCAATGTAGCCCAAAAAAAAAGAACTGCATCATTCGTGTTGTCTAGTTGGCTGTATTAGAAATTTAATTGCCATACGAATTATTTTGCTGAACATGGGTTTTTAGCACTTTTTTGATATTTTACCACGGTTATATCTCGGTATACAGTATGGAATATTTCTTTTGTGTCTGAAGCAAAGTTGAATAGGAGAAAAAAATGCGGAACGAACCTATACGAAAAAAGTTCACCCAATGCCTTAAAAGGACATGAGCTCAGGGGATCCTCTTAAAGATACAGTCGAAACTCTCTGTAACGAACTCCTATATAACGAAGTTTTCTTTATTGCGAAGCAATTATAAGAACACTGTGTTTTGGGACTACTTTGAGTGTATATTAATCTCCATATAACGAATTTCCCTATGGCGAATATTTCCTTAAAACGAAGCATCTTTTCGACCGTAACTTCAAGATTGAAGCGTTTTCAATCTCCATATAACGAATTTTTCGTTACTATTTACATACATCTCTAAACAGATTAAGATGAATGCGAAGAAGAATCTGCCGATGTTGTGAAACTGTTACCCACATATTGACAACTTTCTTCATCAATTGAAGGTTTCCGTACCTATTTTGAAATAAAAACCAACGTACAAAATACTGTGTTTACTTCGCTGAATGTATTAGAAAATTATATTGAAGAAGAAAATTGGAAAATGTACTACAAAACAAAATAACTGACTACTACAAATAAAAAATGTTAAAAGGAACAAAATTGTTTTTCTTTTCTATATAGCGAATTTTCTTTATAGCGAAGTAAGTATCTAGTCCCTTGGAATTCGTTATAGAGAGTTTCGACTGCATATAATTTTGTGGTTGTGTTTACGATTTATGATCTTATTTTGTGATTTACTTTCGTGTATGGTATACTGACCTACGTAAGAGTAATAAAAAAATGCCATATAACTCATTCGCTCTCTTCCTGCAACGAAATTATTCTTTATATACCACAGTACAACACATGATTTTGGGACTCAAGAACAGCACGATAAAGTAGCCCCAAAAAGAAGAAGTTATGCATCATTCGTTTTGTCAAGTTACATGTCATAATAATTTAATATCGATTTGAAGTTAGTAAGTATCGTATAGAGGACTTTGTCACGTTTTATGCTCTTTTGTTATATTGTTATATGGCGGCGTATGATTATCATAAGTAATATTCAACGTAAATAATACGCCACGGAGTACAACAGTTTTTTGTAACTAATACAAAATAAACCCAGTTCAAAATCATTTGATAAATGGAAAAGATTAAAGGAATTGAAATTCATAATTTTTTTTTATATTTGTTTCAGCTAAATCGGACTAGTGGTTCTCAAGTTATGTCAAACAAAAGAGCCTAAAACGTAACAAATTCTCCTATACGATACTTACTAACTTCAAATCGATATTAAATTATTATGACATGTAACTTGACGAATAAACGAATGATGCAGAACTTCTTCTTTTTTGGCGCTACTTTCACGTGCAGTTCTCAGAATTGAGTCCCAACTCAATGAGCAAAAAAATGTTGTACTGTGTACTTGAGGTCCGACGCATCTTCATTTATGCGTTACACTTTTTCTTGTATCATATGATAAATACTTTCATCCCTTTGGGAGAGGGTGTTTAAAGAAAAATATATTCTCATTTTTTTCTAATAATCTGCAGTTGCTTCTTTCGTCCATTATACCAGTTTCATCCTTTAAAATTCTTTTACCTGCTATGACGAGCAAACTAATAATGTACATCAAATGTCACACTTTTCTTTCCCATTGGCTTCAACGACACGCACACACACACACACAAAATTTTATGTGCTCTACTTATAGTTGGCTTCAAGCAATCCATCCATGTCATAATACCGCGTAGAGCTAAAAAATGTTAATTATTTTGTTGGAGAACCTTGAGCCAGATCTGTGTTTGTTGTTTTGGAATTCTTTTCGTTTCTTATGTCATTGTTATCCTTGTCGTTGCAGTGGAATTCTCTAGATACAGCTGAGGGACTGAATACAGCGAAAAGCTGCTAATAAAAGAACATCAAAAGCAAAAAGGAAAAAGGAACAAAAACTAAGGTACATCATCTTGACACATGCAGCAAACAGTGGAAAATTGTTTGCTCTTTAAAATTGCATTTTTTTCTCTCTCATAATTTAAAATATTGAACGCATCCTTTATAGTGGAAAATTTTTGGTTTTAATTATATTTATTAAATATAAGCGCTTATATATTAAATATAAGCGAAGAACGCATAATATGGCCAATCCCTTTCGCTTTACCTCGGTCATTTACATGAAAATCAACACCTGCGCCTCGAGCACGGCGAGTGAAATGGTCTTGTTAAATAAAATTCCCCATTAAGGGCTTCGACCACTCAATGGTCCAGAACGTTAGATGCGTACCCTCTCTACACTGCTGTAAGCTATGTTTTGTATAGCACGAGAATATCGATGCCGTATTTTCTACGATTTTGTGACTGTTTGTTACGTGTTCCCTTGTTTGTTTTAAGCGTATTTTGCAAGTTTTTGCGCATTATCGCATTTTTTTCGGACAGGAAACGGAAATTGACCTACAATTATGCCAACTCATATTATTAGTTCAGTGACAATGTCATATGTGTCCAGTCCTAAAACATCTACAAGTGCCGCCGAATGTATTGCTTTGTGTTGTTAAAACTGAGATAGGTTGTAGTGAAAGGCAAATTTTAACATTACCACATTGCAAGAAATTTGGAGTTAGACCTTTTTCACATGATTTGAAGGTTTTGTGAAAAACATAAAAAGATTTGATTTTTAATCCAAGAATATATTCTAAAAAGTAACTGAGAAGTTACTTCTCGATATTGTTAGGAAAATATTTATGTTCAAGAAATAGGAAAATTCGTGTAGGAGGTATCAGTAGGTGCAGCACAATGTCTTCGTCTTCTTTAATGACTGCAACAACAAACATTTATCTATCAGTAGCCGCACGTAGACAAGTATTCCAAGCGCTTCGGTCTTTTGAACTCCGTAGATAGTTCGTCAAACCAAGCTTAGATAACAGCTCTTCCACCTAGTCCATCTAACGAAGTATGATGGATCGTCCATCGAGTTAATTTTCGAAGATGTTAGAGCCAAAGCATTTTTCTCCATTCGTACAACGTTTCCTAGCCAGCGCATTCAATGGTCAGCTCATACAGTTCATGTTTTATTTGACCATGGTACTTGGTCCTTAACGATGATTGGTCTAAATGTTTTGCGAAGTATTTTTCTCTTGAAAACTCTCAGAATAGATTGATCCGCCTGCGTCATTATCTAGGATTCTGTGCTGTAGAGTAAGACTGGTAAGACTGGATTCTGTGCTGTAGAGTAAGACTGGTAGGATCAGTGTCTGGTAGTGTTGGATCTTTGTTCGTCAAGAGAGGTCTTTATCATTAAAACGCTTGCTCACCGCATAGTAGCAGGGATTTGCGATCAATACTTGTTTTTTTTATTTCCAGACTGACATTATTATTTTTGATATTGTCATAGTTCGGTCTAAGTTCAGTTCTATTGGCAATTATTTATTATTGCCAATAGGTTTTTATTCAATAGTGTAAAATGTATTATGTTGACAGCAGGTTAGGCGTATGACGTCATTTCGCTATTAACCACAATGTATCTTAAGCGCGCTGTGCCTTCTCCTCTATCATCACAAATCCTAAGGGAAGAAAGCATCTCAAAGTTAATGAGAACTTTTCCCAACGGTGCGAAGAAAGCATCCTCGAAGTGCACAACATGCCAGCATAATACACACACAAGCCCTTACCTATGCATGTGTCCATCGGACACAATTGCACAGGAGTTTTGTAGTTGACAAAGTGCCAACCCCGTTCTGTGTACCGTCAGTGTTTCGTTGCTCTTGATTTTGTTTTTCGTTGATCTGCAATGAATAATGATATTGTCATAGTTCGGTTTAAGATCTATTGGCAATTATTTATTATTATTTTTGTTTATGGCGGAGTCGAGGTAAACAATATCATCTACCACTTTAAAGCTATACTTGTCAAGCGAGTAGACTCTTTGTTCGTTGAAACAAGGACTTGATGCTATCCTTATTAATCACCAGACCCACTTCTGCCAACTGATTCTCAATACTCGAAAAGGCCGCAGTAACATCTCGCAGTCCTCGGCCAATGATATCTATATCATCGGCATACGCGAGCGGCATGTGACTTTTGTTAAAGATGGTGCCAGTTGTGTTTACAGCTGCTTTCCGCATGATCATTCCCTTTGGGATGTTTAACAGACCGCTCGACAGACTATCGCCTCGTCTGAGGATTCGCTTGGTGGAAAATGGCTCAGTTAGATGTGTGCCTATTTTCACTGAAGACTTCGTGTCAGTCAGTGTCATGCCGCAAAGTCGTATCAGTACGTTCGTTGCGGCTGTGATCATAGAATTCGGGAACATCAGAATTAGGAGGGTTTGTTTGAAGTAACTGAGAGAGTTGTTTGGAGTAGGCATTGGCTAACTCGGTGGTGTGCAGCTTTGTGATGTCTAGCTTCCTTTGCGTTTGGTTGCGAGTGTTTTTAGCACTACTTAATAACGTGCGTACCTTGGCTGCTACTAGGTGGTGATTCGAGCCAATGTTTGCACAGCGCAACCCACGCACGTCCAAAACTCTGAAGATATGCCTTTCATTAATTACCACTTGATTAATCTGGTTTTATGTTCTTTGATCAGGGGATATCCAGGTTGCTTTGTGTATTTCTTTATGCGAGAATCTACCATGTTTCTTGCCGACGCGAAGCTAACAAGTCTGAATCTGTTATCGGGAATGTTGTTGTGCAGGCTGAATTTTCCGACTGCTAAATCATTTTAGCGTTATAATATCCCAGAGCAATTTTAATGTCATGTGCAGGGCAGCGGTCATATATTTCCTCCAGGCGCTCATGGAATGTATCTTTAATGTTCTCGTCAATATTTCACTTACAGGGTTTAACCGCGAGACCAGATGTCTAAGTCTCTTGCCGACTATGAATCTTCGTCTAAACTTGTGTCTTTCTGCATGGCAGCTGTAAAAGATGTCACAGTTCTTTCGTCGTGTGCATCCCTGTCCCATCCATCTCATTTCCTGTATGGCAGTGATGTCAGCCTTGTATTTGTCGGGGACATCCGCCAGTTGCATAGAGGCATCATCTCGGTAGAGGGTTCGTCATTATTTGGGGATTCTTGTTTTTTCTTTTCTTCGCGTATCTTCACCGCGACCGATCCTATTTTTTTTTGGGGTTGTCAAAGCCATTAAGAGAGCCGTAGTGTTGAACTTCAGTAACTTCTGTTACAGATCGGTGATAGCATGCCGTTAGGTTAATCAACATTATGACTTCTTACATTTGCCCGGAGAGTACGTGATCTCTTAGACATTGTGAGCTACTTGGAGACCTCCAAAGAGAGATTCTGGTTTTTCCCAGGTGAATAACAGTCTGGCTTAGGCTTATTTACATTGGATGTACCAGTCGGGGTAGCACAACGTATCCCGCTTTTATTCGTTAGACAATTTTCAATAACGGCTAGATTGTACGAAATTTAACTGGATTCAGTGGACCTGCAACAATATTATGTAAGTTACTGTATATGGGTGAATTCGTCACATCTATGGGAGGTATCAGAAAGGTGTGGCAAATGTTTTAGATTTCTGAGGTTTTTCCCATTATTGTAAAGTATTTAAATATACCAAATTAAAATTATCCTGCAGTTTTTGTTTTCAAGTAATGAAAGAAATACAAATTTTCCAACAATAGGTAATTTTGTATGCGAGGTGGCCTCTTCCCCCTGTTTGCAATTCCATTTCTAAGTTGTAATATTAACAATATAATTTTTAAGAGTAGCATTTTACTTGAGTTAGTGTGTCCCTCATCCCTATGGATGATGGTGCAAAAAGGCTTCCTAATTTATTATTAGTCTCTTGCTAGTTGTACACTTCATGGTTAATCCTTCGATTAACATAAAAACATTTTGCCCTATGCCACAGCCAGCGACAGCGTATACTTTACTTTATTTTCCGTGTACCATAAAAATTTGCGGTTTTACAACGCATTGCCGCTATTGAAGTTTCATGAATTTATATTCATTTGAGTGTTTGGTGGTATTGGGTTTCTCTTCGACTATCTAGTCGCATAAAATTGCATACAAGTATAAACTATTGTCCGATGGCCACCAAAGACACCAGCAGCAGTTGTCGCTTGTTATCGCTGTAGTTGTGTGTGTCGTATCATAATTACTTTTACTAAAACATGTTCATTTGTGGTTTTGACTGGTTATGATATCTGACAGTTTTCGGCCGCCATTATTTCATGATGTCTCCCTCCCTCCCCACATATGGAGTAGTTTTTATGGTACAGGGATATACATTTCTCGTATTAGGAAATACACACATATAGAGCCATGTTACAGCATTATAGATTAATTGATCGACGGTCTCCTCGGTGGTGTTGTTGCGATTTGTCCGGTCTATTGAAATTTATCTAGCCAAGAGTTCTAAACAACCGTCGTAAAATTATAGATCCCATTGGTGTAAACCTAAAAACAGCTCCCCTTCAACTCACTTAAATGCGAGAAGATTACTCTAATCTCATTTATCGGAAACAAAGGGAAAGTGTTATTTGTAAACTTTTTTAGCAGTATATTTATCCACGTCACCTTTTTATACCATCACCCGTAGGGATGAAGGTATATATCATTTGATACGACCCAAAAGTGTAACACATAGAAGGAGTCACTTTAGACCCTAGGTTTCTTTGAACCAAATTCGATTCATGACTTTTTAAGTCGTTTGAGCCATGTCCGTCTGTCTGTCTGTCTGTCTGTCTGTCTGTCTGTCTGTCTGTCTGTCTGTCTGTCTGTCTGTCTGTCGGGTGGCTGTCCGGCTGGTTCGCACGATAACTTTCGAAAGACGCAACCAAATGTTTTGAAATTTTGCACGAGTTATTATTTTCTCAAAACTACTTACGGTATTGCAAATGGGCTACATGGCCCCGCCCCTTCAGGTACCTCCCATACAAATACATCATTCCGCCCACTTTAGAAATCGAGTAATAATATCAATACACCCTAAGGGATCGTCCCCAAATTCTGTATTTAGTAAAGCTATAACAGGATAAAGTTTCGGAAAAAATTTTGAAAGCCTAGCCACGCCCCTTCTGGTACCTCCCATACAAATCTACCTTTCCGCCCACTATAGAGATGGAGAAATAATATCAATAAATTAAACGTGATCATACCCAAATTCTATTTTGAGTAAAGCTATAACAAGATAAAGTTTTAGAGAAAAAAATTGGAAGGCTATTCACGCCCCATCTGGTACCTCCCATACACATCTGGTACCGCCCACTTTAGAAATCGATTAATATTATTAAAAGACCTAACGCGATCGTGCCCAAATTCTGTATTTGGTAAAGTTTAAGCAGGATAAAGTTTTGGAGAAAAAATCTGGAAGTCTAGACACGCCCCTTCTGGTACCTCCCATACAAATGTACCACTCCGCCCACTTTAGAAATAGGGTAATAATATCAATACACTCGACACGATCGTGCCCAAATTCTGTATTTTGTTATATTATAACAGGACAAAGTTTTGGAGAAAAAATTGGAAGTCTAGACACGCCCCTTATGGTACCTCCCATACAAATGTACCTTTCCGCCCACTTTTGGGATGTAGTAATAATATCAGTACACCCAACGCAATCGTGCGCAAATTCTGTATTTAGTAAAGCTATAACAGGATAAAGTTATGGAGAATAAATCTGGAGCCTAAACACACCCCTTCACGTACCTCCCATATAAATGTACCACTCCGCCCAATTTCGAAATCGAGTAATAATTCAATAAAATAGAAAATTATTTGTATTACTGAGGGTAAGGGTAAATGTAAGTCGGGTTGCCCGACTGAAACTTTCTAACTGGTTTTAATTACAAATCGATTATTTTCAATAACTCAAGACTTAAACAATATATTATATTGGGTGATGGTATTTATCAGTCAGTTTAACTGACTGAAATTTCTGTACTGGTTTTTAATGCAATTTAGTACTGATACATTACAGCATTTGGAAACTGTTGTGCGTTTTAAAACTGTTGCAACTGTGCCTGTCGTAACTCCACATGACGCTGCATTCAATTAGATCGATTGCAGCACCCTGCCTTAATATTGTTCAGGCGGAGTTGAACAAAATCACTTTTCATCAACTCATCGTATGGGTCTGACTGACTGACTGACTTACTGACTACATGATGAATATAACACTCAATTGCGGTTGAGTTTACAATATGATTTATGACCATAACATAGTGGTTTTCACTTACATTTCATAAACAGAAGTGCGCCGCATACAACGCTCAAAACTTCATCAGAAGGCTATGATATATATTAATGTGCATTGGTAATGTGCCACATAGCCATAAGTCACATAGGAAAACATGACTTTCATAAACATATTCAGAGAGGGGCATTAAATATGCAACAGCCAAAGACTCAGTGACTTAATTAAGCATATGCACTTATGCTCATTGGCTTGGGTAGACTGCATGAGAAGCTGAGAGTAGAATAATGTGGTGGTATTAATGAGATTTTGAAGCAATTACTTCGGTATCGAGAAAAAATAGAGCATACAAAAACCTCACATAATTAGATCTTAACATCCTAAAGGTCAGTTAGCATATCATATCAGCATATCAGTTAGGTATATATCATTTGATACGACCCAAAAGTGTAACACATAGAAGGAGTGACTTTAGACCCTAGGTTTCTTTGAACCAAATTCGATTCATGACTTTTTAAGTCGTTTGAGCCATGTCCGTCTGTCTGTCTGTCTGTCTGTCTGGTGGCTGTCCGGCTGGTTCGCACGATAACTTTCGAAAGACGCAACCACATCTTTTGAAATTTTGCACGAGTTATTATTTTCTCAAAACTACTTACGGTATTGCAAATGGGCTACATGGCCCCGCCCCTTCTGGTACCTCCCATACAAATACATCATTCCGCCCACTTTAGAAAAAGAGTAATAATATCAACACACCCTACGGGATCGTCCCTAAATTCTGTATTTAGTAAAGCTATAACAGGATAAAGTTTTGGAAAAAATTTTGAAAGCCTAGCCACGCCCCTTCTGGTACCTCCCATACAATTCTACCTTTCCGCCCACTATAGAGATGGAGAAATAATATCAATAAATTAAACGTGATCGTACCCAAATTCTATTTTTAGTAAAGCTATAACAGGATAAAGTTTTGGAGAACAAAATTGGAAGTCTATTCACGCCCCATCTGGTACCTCCCATACACATCTGGTACCGCCCACTTTGGAAATCGATTAATATTATTAAAAGGCCTAACGCGATCGTGCCCAAATTCTGTATTTGGTAAAGTTCAAGCAGGATAAAGTTTTGGAGAAAAAATGTGGAAGTCTAGAAACGCCCCTTCTGGTACCTCCCATACAAATGTACCACTCCGCCCACTTTAGAAATTGGGTAATAATATCAATACACTCGACACGATCGTGCCCAAATTCTGTATTTTGTTATGTTATAACAGGACAAAGTTTTGGAGAAAAAATTGGAAGTCTAGCGACGCCCCTTATGGTACCTCCCATACAAATGTACCTTTCCGCCCACTTTAGGGATGTACTAATAATATCAGTACACCCAAGGAAATCGTGCCCAAATTCTGTAATTAGTAAAGCTATAACAGGATAAAGTAATGAAGAATAAATCTGGAAGCCTAACCACACCCCTTCTCGTACCTCCCATACAAATGTACCACGCAGCCCACTTTAGAAATCGAGTAATAATATCAATATAATAGAAAATTATTTGTTTTACTGAGGGTAAGGGTAAATGTAAGTTGGGTTGCCCGACTGAAACTTTCTAACTGGTTTTAATTACAAATCGGTTAATTTCAATAACTCAAGACTTAAACAATATCTTATATTGGGTGATGGTATTTATCAGTCAGTTTAACTGACTGAAATTTCTGTACTGGTTTAACTGTCATTCGAGAGCCGTTACAAAGGCAAGGTGAATGGAATTACTTACTTACTTACTTTACTTACTTAGCTGGTACTTCTATGCAATCCCAGTGGATTATGTACCGACCACGTCAATGTCAGTGTACAACTCGTACAGCTCATGATTCATACGACGCCGATACTCTCCGTTAACGATGATGGGCCCATATATTTTACGGAGTATTTTTCTCTCGAATACCGCCAGAACCGATTCATCCGCTTGTGTCATAACCCAGGATTCTGAGCCATACATTAAGACAGGTAGAACCAGTATCTGGTAAAGCTGGAGTTTTGTTCGTCGAGAGAGGGCTCTGTCATTGAATCGCTTGCTTAGTCCGTAGTAGCATTTATTTGCAAGCAGGATTCTTCTCCGGATTTCTAGGCTGACATTATTTGTTTTGTTGATGGCGGAGCCTAGGTAGACAAAATTATCTACCACCTCGAAATTATAGTTGTCAACGTTCACGCAGTTTCCCAAACGAGTAGATTCTTTGTTCGTTGAAACTAATAACTTCGTTTTGTCCTCGTTCACCGTTTGGCCCATTTTCGCTGATTCCTTCTGTATACCTGAGAAGGCTGCAGTCACATCCCGCAGTTTTCGACCGATGATGTCTACGTCATCAGCGTACGCAAGTAGCATGTGGCTTTTGTTGAATATAGTGCCACTCGTGTTTACTGCAGCTTTTCTCATTATCATCTCCATCACAATGTTGAAGAGATCGCACGATAGGCCGTCGCCTTGTTTTAGGCCTCGTCTGGTATAGAATGGCTCCGTAAGGTCCTTGCCAATCTTCACTGAAGACTTCGTGTCAGTCAGCGTCATTCCGCTTTATAGTCGACAAAAATATGGTACGTGTCGATCTGTTTCTCTTGGGTCTTCTCCAGGATTTGCCGAAGTGTGAAAATCTGGTCAGTTGTTGATTTTCCAGGTCGAAGGCCACACTGATAAGGCCCGACCAGGTTGGATAACACTGGCTTTAGTCTTTCACATAGCACACTCGACAGGACCCTATATGCGATGGGTAAAAGGCTGATCCCGCGGTAGTTGGAGCACACACTTGGATCACCTTGTTTCAGCACAGGACATAATACGTTTACATTCCAATCGTCGGGCATGCACTCTTTAAGCCAAACCGTGCGCAGGATCTGGTGCATGCTCGTTATCAGCTCCTCGCCACCGGACTTGAAGAGCTCTGCGGGCAGACCGTCTGCACCGGCTGCTTTGTTGTTTTTTAGCCGCGATATTGCTCTTCTTACCTCGGCTTGACTTGGTGGTGGGAAAACTAAGCCGTCGTCGACAATTGGCGTGATAACTTCACGTGCGCTGCCTTCTGGAACCAGCAGTTGCTGGAAGTGTTCTCTCCATATGTGCAGCACACTCTGCGTATCCGTGACCAGATTTCCATCACTGTCCTTACAGGTGGGGAGGCCATTACCGTATCCATTTGCTCTTACTTTCTGGTAAAATTTTCGGGCCTCACCTCTATCCCTGTATCGCTCTATATCCTCGTTCTCCCGTTCCTTCATCTGACGTTTTTTTTCGCCTAAATAGCTGTCTCGCCCGTTTTGCTTTCTCCTTATGCCGTTCCCTAACAGCACGGGTTACAATTGGCTGTAGCGTTGCCCTATAAGCAGCATCCTGTTCCTCAGACGCTATGCGACATTCTTCATCGTACCAGGATTCATCTGAGCGCCGCTTTTCATATCCTAACACGGTTGTTGCGGCGGTTGCCATGGAATGCGCAATATGCTGCCACTGTGTATCGGGAACATCAGAAGTAGAAGCGTTGTATCGTAAAAGTTGGGAGAGCTGGTTGGAGTAGGCAGTAGCTATCTCTGGGGTTTGCAGCTTCGCGATGTCCAGCTTTCTTTGTGTTTGGTTACGTGCGTTTTTCGCTCTGCTCAATCTTGTGCGCACTTTGGCTGCAACCAGGTAATGATCCGAGCCAATATTAGCACCACGGATCACACATACGTCCATGACACTAGATGCATGCCTGCCATCAATTACCACATGATCAATTTGATTTTTGGTGTTTTGATCGGGGGATAGCCAAGTTGCCTTGTGGAAATCTTTGTGCTGGAATCTGGTTCCACTCACTACCATGTTCCTTCCTGCTGCGAAGCTAACCAGCCGAAACCCGTTGTCTGACGTGTCGGTATGCAGGCTGAATTTACAGATCGATGGACCAAGAACATCTTCCCTTCCTATTTTTGCATTAAAGTCTCCCAGAACAATTTTAATGCCGTGGCCAGGGCAGCGGTCGTATGTTTCCTCTAGGCGCTCGTAAAATGCATCTTTAATCTCATCGTCTTTATCTTCCGTCGGGGCGTGTACACAAATCAGCGTGATGTAAATATATTTCGGATGCGAATGGTGGCTATTCGGTCACATACAGGGTTAAACCGCGAGACCAGGTGTCGAAGTCTCTTGCCGACTATGAAACCACATCCAAATTCGTGTCTTTCTGCATGGCAGCTGTAGAAGATGTCACAGTTCTTTCGTCGTGTGCATCCCTGTCCCGTCCATCTCATTTCCTGTATGGCGGTGATGTCAGCCTTGTATTTGTCGAGGACATCCGCCAGTTGGATAGAGGCACCATCTCTGGGGGGGTTCTTGTTATATTTATTCTCCGTGTTTTCATAATAAATTTTGTTTAAGGAGAGTGGCTTATTAGGCCACCGCTCCCGATCCTAGTTTCTTGGGGCTGCCAACGCCACTAGGAGAGCCTGTGTTGAGCTTCAGTAACTTCTGTTACCTACTTCCTAAGACGCATCGGTGGTAGCATGCCGAATAGGTTACTCAACGTTTCGCCTTCTAACTCTAGCTAACTTCTAAGCGGTTGCTTTAAAGTCATTGCCCAGGGAATACTTGGTCTAAGACCGGAAGTAGTTAGCTGCTTGGACAGTGCCGCAAAGGAATCGATTCTGGTCACTCTCAAGTAATTGACAATCAGTAACTTTCAGCCTCTGGGCAAAGTCCCATTCCCCAATGAATGAAATTAACATCAATATTTCGCAACCAGTGTTGGTTTTTGGAAAATTCTGTATGATTCAAAAGCCAATGCAATATTGCCTTGTGTCCTTTTTGGATTTTCTTATTCCAACGGGTGCATCTTTGATACAAAATTCTGTACCCTACAAGTTGCTGCGTGTGCAGTTTGGGCAAATTTGATTCCAGAAGTGATTTCAATTTGCAAGCATTTGTCTTCAAGTAGTACCAACGCCTCGTTATATATTTAGCTGGAGAGTTCCCCGATTCCAAAAAGCCTGTTCATATCTCTAGGCCAAAAGAATGATCAACATATTATATAAGAAACTGTTATCTTTTGAAAGGGGCTGTTCCAGACAGACAAAACTCCCCTTTTTGGGGTCTGTCCCTGCGATTACTGCAGTAGTTTAAGGGCAATCAAGCTGAAATTTTGTATGTGAGCTTCCCTGCACTAAGCGGAGGTTAAGTGGTAAGATGAGTCCGATCGGTCAAATACTACTCTCACCTCCCATACAAAATCCCTCTTTTTGGGGGTGTCCGTATGTCAGTCCCGCGATTACAGTAGTAATTTATGAGCAATCAAGCTGAAATTATGTATGCAAGCTTTTCTGCTCTAAGCGGAGGTTGAGTATTAAAATGAGAACGATCGGTCAAAAACTACTCTCACCTCCCATACAAACTCTCCCTCCCTGCGATTGCAGCCGATTTTAAGAGGTATATAGCTGACATTTTGTACGCAAGATTCAATATCTAAGCGGAGGCTACTTTTTAAGATAAGCAATGTCGGTCAAAAACTACTTCCTCCTCCCATTCAAACTACCTTTTTTGGGGTTTCTGCGTAACTGCCCCCCGATTATAGCCGTAGGTTAGAAAATATTGATCTGAAATTGTATATGCAAGCTTTAATCCTATAAAAGGAGCTTACGTTGTAAGATGAGCAATATCTGACATATATTTCTCCCACCTTGCATACAAATTCCCCCTTTTTGGGGGTGTCCGTCTGTATATCCCTATGGTTTATGAGCTTTTGGTTTGATATTTGGTATGTAGGCTTGTGTCCAGAAGCAGAGGTTAAGTTCTAAGATAGGCATGATCGGATTTTAACTACTGCCACATCCCACACAACTTCCCATTTTTGGGGAGTTACAAAATTCATAAAATCGAATAAAATCTATACAAAATTACGGACAAAATGGATGTGTGAAGCTAAAAGTAACGTCCACTTCTCACCAACTACCCTTTTTTGTGGTACAAAGTTTAATAAAATATAGTTGTAGTGCAAACAACCAGTTTTAGCACCATTTTTACAAATGGTGAAGGGTATCTGAGCTTCGGCATAGCCGAAGATAATCGCCTTACTAGTTTAGATTAACGTCATAAATAGACTTAATAGACACTAGGAATGGAGTAATAATATCAATAAATCCAACGGGATCGTACCCAAATTGTATATTTAGTAAAACTATGGCAGGATAAAGTTTTTGGAAAAAACTTGGAAGTCTAGCCACGCCCCTTCTAGTACATTCCATACAAATGTACCTTTCCGCCCACTTTAGAAATGGAGTAGTAATATCAATAAATCCTACGCGATCGTACCCAAATTCTGTATTTAGTAAAGCTATAACAGGATAAAATTAGTAAGACAAAATTGGAAGGCTAGCTACGCCCCTTCTGGTACCTTCCATACAAATGTACCACTCCGCCTTCTTTAGAAATGGAGTAATAATATCAATACAACGCGATCGTACCCAAATTCTGTATTTATACACTTTTCATTACAAAACAAGGAAAATAGCTATTTCATTTCCCGAATTAAAACGACATTATTTATATAAGAGCCATATAATCGTTATTCCGAACGCTTTTAACTGCCGACAGCAAAGTTAATTAGCACATTTAAGTATGTATGCACCTTCGTTGTCATGCTTCTCCTATTGTCCACCACATTGCTGTAAATGTAAACCAATATGGTAGAAATTGTTAAAACAATTTCGAAAAATTCAATACTACCCATTAAAATAAAATGTAAATGAAATAGTTTACATGCCAACATCACATTTTTCCTTTCTTCTTTACACCATAGCACAATTCAGTTTTCGGATAATTGCATTTTTCAGCCAATCCCCTTACAATGGTAATTTCGTCTTTGGACGTAATTGAACTTTCCCTTTAATATTTTTTAAAGCTACATTAAACCGACACAAAAGTGCAATCAATACATATATGAAAAAAATGGCCGTGTAAAATTTACGACTGTGGGCCACTTGCAAAGCAATAAATAGCTACGAACAACAACAACGACAACAACACGGAGAACCACAGCAATTACTCTGTTGGCGGCCCCTAGGATAGTGGCGATAGTGTTGTCTATGGCGTTGGCTCTGAAATTTCGATAACTATAGTGAAAAAAATTAAACAAGAAAACAACATTTTGGTTTATGCAGTGTGGTCCTCCTTTTTGTTGTGGACTTTGCTTCGTTTTTATACGCACTCTGATATTCGCGTTGAGTGGCAGCATTCACTTTTCCCTTCCTTTATTTTTGCCAACACTTTCATGTGGCCTTTAAATTTGATTTCCTGCATCATTTTTCAACGGCCTGGTCGGCTGTTCTGTACTGAGGAGTTATTGGTGGGCAGGGGGTATTGCCATTGGAAGCTGATATCTTATTTTGTTCGGATACCTATCAATCACTTTGCAGACTGCCAAATCCCGCTGATGTTCAACCTCTATCCGGATGGGATACGAAATATTTAAGATATTTCGTTGACAATCAGTCTTTCGTTTTTTTTTTAATTTTCTTCCCTCAATGTGTATAAAAGTTGTACATCAGGGTTTAACTCTCTGCCCTATTAAACAGTATGACACTGAAAGATGTTTATCACAAGGGAAAGGTTTAACCCCTCCGCCCTGTTAAACACTATGACACTACAAGACGTTTAACACAAGGGAAGGTCTACAATTTGTTCTTAAATAAACTCACTGTGGAAACATGTCTGCTATATAACGTGAACGGGAACAACAGTGCTATTGATCTTTGCGTTGCAATAAACACAAAACAAAATACTCTCGTCCGTACGGACAACACCACTATACATCCCACTGACTCTTGTGAGAAAATCACTTGATTTTTCTTTTTCTTTTGGCATTGTCAAAAAAACTCAACCACCAAACCAGTTTGAGTATACACATTTAATAGCAAGACCTTTTTCGCTAAAGTACAACCGATTCGTCTTTGCATACACCTTACTAAATTCACATTGAGTACAACGATATAGATAAAGATAGAGTGTGAAACGGACAACTATAGGAATATAACGAATCGAACGATCTAAGCTATCGATAAAAACAAAATCTTGAACAAGGGCTGTGTTTAACATAAGAGGATAGTTTCAAACCGGCCATGGCATAGTGCTTAGAACATGTGACTACCATGCGGGAGATCCCGGGTTCGATTCTCGGCGCCAGTCATCTGCATTTTTCTTTCATTGCCGGCCCCCTCGATGTTGCCGACAGCAACTTCGCAGTATAAGAGTCGAGATAATCGGCATGTCTAGTAAAAGCTTCTCAAACAGTGACGTTCGCATACTTCGATAAACAATAAAGTGCCGTTTGTTGTGAATCTAAAATAGAAAGCGTGTTAATTCACAACAACGCGTAAGCATACCATACCTCATTCATGGGGTGTAAAAGGAAAGTAGGTTTTAAATTTCAAATTTAATACTTCCTGGCATATTTTTATGAACCGCAAGGGCTTGTAATATGTAAAAATATTCAATTAATAGAAACATATTTTATAAAAATGTGTTAAAATGGCCAAAAACTGCATAAAGAAGCAAAAACCTTTTAAATAAGCAAGATCGCTTGAAATCGTTAAATTAAGCAGCATCAGCAATATTCAGCATATGCTGAAAATTGGTCGCCCTAGTCATAACTACAAACATATGTACATTTTGTAATGTTGCTTATATGTTATTCCCTTTCACTGTTCTCCTTTATCTAAGTGTCTATTTATCAATTGCAAAGTACATCTCATCTTCATCTTCATCATCACCATCTTGATCTCTATTGTCGTTGACATCTCTCCTGCGGCAGAAAACAGAATAATATCAACGCGTGTACCATTTATTACTATGTGTACTTAACCGCCATAACACAATAAACATAACCTCTTGTTATGTATACATATGATATGCAAAGTTTCTTCGCTTTCTATTTAACATTGTGTTTATTAACATATTTCAAACATTATAGCAATATAAACATTTTCTGTCAAGTTTGCCGTCGTCACTTTTTCCTGGCTGCCATAGCCTTGAGCTGCTGTGCTTGATACCTCATTTGATATGCGTCTGATTTGAGGCTTGGCAATTGGAGCACATACAGCAAAGGAAATTTTAATGGGGGCATATAAAGTGGCATTTATGATTATGATGCTGTACATCTTAAGGAGGGAAAGTAAATTTGGTAATTTGTATGATTGTTTAAAATATACAGAAAATTGTTGATCATAGAGAGGTTTTTAATAGAGAATGTCTATGGTTGGCATTTTAAGGTCGTGATAGGCATTCCATAGCCTCGTGAGATAGGCAATAATGGTTTTTTCAGACAGACACAATCGGCAATTCACACGTACTCGAAAGTTTTGTTTGATTCAAAACAATCAGTCTCTGGTTGCGTGTTATGAAAGCAACACCAAACAAGCTTGTTTCGCATGCAACACAAAAAATTTAATCATCCTGAGCAACACAAAAAGCTCCAAAGACAGCCAATATCAGTATCGACAAGATCATCTAATACGCTACAGAAACAAGAGCCTAATGTTAGCCCGCGCCTGTTCGCTAGAGCAGGTTAGTGCACAAAAGGTGTTCTAAGAACTTTTTCTCCTTTTCATTCGCACTGCTTCTGCAGAAATCACTAGTCGCAACCTTCAGTCACATTATGTACTTTCCAATCAGTCGGTGTCCTCTCATGACAGACATAGGTAATGAAACGTCTGGTCTTGATAGCGATAGCATTGTCTGTCTTGATTGAATGATACCTCGGACAGACGCCTACACACCGATTGGTGCTAAATATGCTCTATCACGCAGGAGATGTTTGCAAGTGGCTATAGGCATACCAAAGGCTAAGGTAGTCCCTAGTCTTTTTAGCTTCACTACTCTGCAGCTCTCCGATATGTCCCTATGGCCCGGCTCATAAGGTGGATGGTGAAATATTCAGCCATCTTGCTAAGATATCTGCGGCAATCTGCCGCTGGTATTGAGTTCAGAGAGACAGAATCCTACTTGTTTATAGACGAATGCGAACGTCACTGTTTAAGAATCTTTACTAGACATGCCGATTGACTCCACACTAGGGTAATAACTTTTTTTGGACAACATTCTCCCCAGGGCTTTTCTAATGGCAAATATTGTATTAATGATAAAAAAAACTATTTCAGTTCAATTTTCTAAAGATTTCTAAAATGCCTTTAATATATGTTTTTATACCATCACCCTTAGGGATGAGGGTATATATCATTTGATACGACCCAAAAGTGTAACACATAGAAGGAGTCACATCAGACCCTATGTTTCTTAGAACCAAATTCGATTCATGAGTTTTTAAGTCATTTGAGCCATGTCCGTCTGTCTGTCTGTCTGGTGGCTGTCCGGCTGGTTCGCATGATAACTTTCGAAAGACGCAACCAAATATCTTGAAATTTTGCACGAGTTAATATTTCCCCAAAACTACTTACGGTATTGCAAATGGGCTACATGGCTCCGCCCCTTCTGGTACCCCCCATACAAATACATCATTCCGCCCACTATAGAAATCGAGTTATAATATCAATACACCCAACGAGATCGTACCCAAATTCTGTACTTAGTAAAGCTATTACAGGATAAAGTTCTGGAAAAAAAAATTGGAAGTCTACCCACGCCCCTTCTGGTACCTCCCATACAAATTCACCTTTCCGCCCACTTTAGATATGGAGTAATAATATCGCTCGTACCCTAATTCTTAATTTAGTAAAGCTATAGCAGGATACAGTTTTTGAGAAAAAAAACTGAAGTCTACCAACACCCCATCTGGTACCTCCCACACACATCTGGTACCGCCCACTTTAGAAATCGATTAATATTATTATTAGAACTACCGCGATCGTGACCAAATTCTGTATTTAGTAAACTTCAAGCAGGATAAAGTTATGGAGAAAAAATCTGGAAGTCTAGACACGCCCATTCTGGTACCTCCCATACAAATGTACCTTTCCGCCCACTTTCGATATGGAATAATAATATCAATACACTTGACACGATCGTGCCCAAATGCTGTATTTAGTAAAGCTATAACAGGATAAAGTTTTGGAGAAAAGATCTGGATGTCTAGACACGCCCCTTCTGGTACCTCCCATACAAATGTACCACGCCGCCCACTTTAAAGAAGGAGTAATAATATCAATATTCTCGACACGATCGTGCCCCAATTCCGCATTTTATTAAGTTATAACAGAATAAAGTTTTGGAGAAAAAATTGGAAGTCTAGCGGCGCCCCTTATGGGACCTCCCATACAAATGTACCTTTCCGCCCACTTCAGAGATGGAGTAATAATATCAATACATCCAACGCCAAACCAAACTCAAACTCTGTATTTAGTAAAGCTATAACAGGATTAAGTTTTTGAGGATAAACCTAGAAGTCTGGACACGCCCCTTCTAGTACCTCCCATACAAATTTACCACTCCACCCACTTTAGAAATCGAGTAATAACATCAATATAATAGCAATTTTTTTTATTTTACTGAGGGTGGTGGTATATGTAAGTCGGGTCGCCCGACTGAAACTTTCTTACTGGTTGATTCACAACTTACGGCATCTACTTGTTTTAATTTTTATACCATCACCCGTAGGGATGAAGGTATATATCATTTGATACGACCCAAAAGTGTAACACATAGAAGGAGTCACTTTAGACCCTAGGTTTCTTTGAACCAAATTCGATTCATGACTTTTTAAGTCGTTTGAGCCATGTCCGTCTGTCTGTCTGTCTGTCTGTCTGTCTGTCTGTCTGTCTGTCTGTCTGTCTGTCTGTCTGTCGGTCTGTCTGTCTGTCGGGTGGCTGTCCGGCTGGTTCGCACGATAACTTTCGAAAGACGCAACCAAATGCTTTGAAATTTTGCACGAGTTATTATTTTCTCAAAACTACTTACGGTATTGCAATTGGGCTACATGGCCCCGCCCCTTCTGGTACCTCCCATACAAATACATCATTCCGCCCACTTTAGAAATCGAGTAATAATATCAATACACCCTACGGGATCGTCCCCAAATTCTGTATTTAGTAAAGCTATAACAGGATAAAGTTTTGGGAAAAATTTTGAAAGCCTAGCCACGCCCCTTCTGGTACCTCCCATACAAATCTACCTTTCCGCCCACTATAGAGATGGAGAAATAATATCAATAAATTAAACGTGATCGTACCCAAATTCTATTTTGAGTAAAGCTATAACAAGATAAAGTTTTAGAGAAAAAAATTGGAAGTCTATTCACGCCCCATCTGGTACCTCCCATACACATCTGGTACCGCCCACTTTAGAAATCGATTAATATTATCAAAAGACCTAACGCGATCGTGCCCAAATTCTGTATTTGGTAAAGTTTAAGCAGGATAAAGTTTTTGAGAAAAAATCTGGAAGTCTAGACACGCCCCTTCTGGTACCTCCCATACAAATGTACCACTCCGCCCACTTTAGAAATAGGGTAATAATATCAATACACTCGACACGATCGTGCCCAAATTCTGTATTTTGTTATATTATAACAGGACAAAGTTTTGGAGAAAAAATTGGAAGTCTAGACACGCCCCTTATGGTACCTCCCATACAAATGTACCTTTCCGTCCACTTTTGGGATGTAGTAATAATATCAGTACACCCAACGCAATCGTGCGCAAATTCTGTATTTAGTAAAACTATAACAGGATAAAGTTATGGAGAATAAATCTGGAGCCTAAACACACCCCTTCACGTACCTCCCATATAAATGTACCACTCCGCCCAATTTCGAAATCGAGTAAAAATATCAATAAAATATAAAATTATTTGTTTTACTGAGGGTAAGGGTAAATGTAAGTCGGGTTGCCCGACTGAAACTTTCTAACTGGTTTTAATTACAAATCGATTATTTTCAATAACTCAAGACTTAAACAATATATTATATTGGGTGATGGTATTTATCAGTCAGTTTAACTGACTGAAATTTCTGTACTGGTTTTAATAACAATTTTTTTTTAAATATGGTTTAAACATATGTAAGTACGTAAACAAATAATAACAATAAATGATTAAAAGTAGGTATTGTAAGATACAAACTTTAGGTTCAAAGGACGCGATGTTTTACAAAAAAAAAAAATTTTAAACTTTGTTTGATTCAAAACTTTAACGCGTTTGGTGCGTAACCTTTTATAACGATAGCGAAAAACTAAAAACGCAGTTCTTAATATTTTTCCATGCCCTACACGATTTTGTCTGGGGAGATTTGATATTTGCATCAGTTTTTGCCCAACAGTTTGTACAGTGTTTAATCTAGCTCTTTCTCTTCTTAAGCAAAGTTGTAGCTAATAGTCCGCTTAAAAAATTGATACAATCAAATTTCCAAAAAAAATTAGACATCCCTCGTTTATTTTCAAAAAACTTCAAAAAAAAATTCTAATTTTTTCACTATTTGGAATATAAGTCGTAGGGAGTCCAGATTTTTTGCATACTCTATTCGGTGAAATTGTAGTTTAGGTAACACCGAAAAACTTTTTTGTACAAACCCATGCAATCTGAACAAGTCTAGGGATATTAAATGGCTCTCAAAACACACTATCTACTTTAAACAAATCAGTTTTTTAGGAGTTTTGGGCCATTGTGCAAAGTTTTTGCATGGTATATTTACCAAAAACTTACTTATTGTGTAACTGAACATCTTCTGTAAACAACCAATATGATCGGAATACTCCACCCTAGACCGGGTCGGTCCCCATACAAATTTTTTTTTTCTTCAAAGTCGAGGGCAAATATTAAAGATCACCTCGAGACAACTTCAAAAAAAAAATTTTTTTTTTCTCCCCCACCCCCCGGAAAAACAGCCAAAATCGTTTTTTTATCACTGCTTTTTTGTTTGTGGCTCAATCGTAACATACAAGGCATCGGTGTATAGGTTTCGACGAGTACTACATTTGTCCTAAAGATGTCGCTGACAAACGACATCATCTTGTAATGATGGCCTCATTTAGAGCGATTTCTACCCCTAAAATTTAAAAATATTTCTTTCATAGGATTAAAGCGCTTTAAAAACCAAGAACATTTTGCTTTGGAAGTATACAGTTTTATTCAAAAACATAAAAGTTACGTATGATAAGATGTATTTACTAAACATCTGCAAGCGCATGAAATAGCAAATACCAAACACTACCGTTTTATTTCAACACATTCAGTTCCATAGAGAAAACACAACCAAACATCAAATATATCGTACACGAAAAGCATTCGCGAAAAGAGTTCACATCTAAACGCAATCTGTACAATAGGTTACAGAGAAAACAACATATCAAACTTTAAGAGAACCAAACATGAAGAGAATTAAAATGCTACGACGAGTGCCGTTGCAACTTGATTATTCTCTGTCGACACACATAACTTGGTATCGTTCCTACAGCGCCAACAAAGAATTGTTCTGTTCGGCTAATCACTTTACTCCACCAATACCCGCAAACTGTAATCGGTTAACAGTTAGACTGAAAAGCATCAAACACATCAAAATTGTTTAGGTATATTTCAAAACTTTAAACCCTTTTCAGTGCAAGCAAATTATTTTTCGTTTCATTGACATAAAGCGTCTCCTGTGGCGTTTCGCTGCTGTAAGTTGTGGTTATATTTTGGGGACTTTATGAATTTGCTTAATTGTGGAAATAAGTGTGGTAAGTGTTATTTTAATTAGAAACAGTTGCATTATCAATATACATACATACATATGTTTCTTTGATTTTGTTAATATACATACATGTGTATGTAAATATGTTTGTATGTTACATCTATATATATAAAAATGGTGGCAAAAATGTATAGTAATTCATCAATTGAGAACGGCTGGACCGATTTTGCTGAAATTTTTTTTCAGTTGTTCGTAATCGCCAGGAGTAGGTTTATGTAAAAGAAAATTTTGGGAAAATCCTCCGGAAAAGCCGGAAAATCGGAAAAACCGTAAATTCCTTTTTTGTATGGAATTTTGTGTGCAATTGTTACGAATGATTTTTCGAATGGAAAAATAAAAAATGTTGTTGGAAAATTCCGGGAAAATTCGAAAAATTTTAATACTATTTTTCGACGAAATTTTGCTTTTTGTCTTACGAATTGATAGTTTTGAAAATGTAACTTGCAAAAGATTTCGGATCATTATTCCCAAATGACTTTTCGAATGGATAAATAGATAAATTTTCGGTGGAAATCTTGGAAAATTTCGAAAAAATCGAAAAATTTGAATTTTTCGGCAAAATTTTGCATTTAATTTCCAGATTTGAGGAAAATCGCAAATAAAATTTTTGTCGGTTTCCGAATGGAAAAATAGAAAATTTTAGTTGGAAATTCGGAAAAATTCCGAAAAAATTTGAAACTTTTTATTTTTTTTTTCAAAGAAATTTAGCTTTTTGTCGTATGATTTGGTAGTTTTGAACGATGTAACTGCGAAAAAATTTAGATAATTATTCCGACATGACTTTCCGAATGGAAAAATAGACAAATTCTCGGTGGAAAGTTCGGAAAATTCCGAAAAACACGAAAATTTGTAATTTTTTTCTGCTAAATTTTGAATTACATCGCTTGATATTTATACCATCACCCTTAGGGATGAGGGTATATATCATTTGATACGACCCAAAAGTGTAACACATAGAAGGAGTGACTTTAGACCCTAGGTTTCTTTGAACCAAATTCGATTCATGACTTTTTAAGTCGTTTGAGCCATGTCCGTCTGTCTGTCTGTCTGTCTGTCTGGTGGCTGTCCGGCTGGTTCGCACGATAACTTTCGAAAGACGCAACCAAATGTTTTGAAATTTTGCACGAGTTAATATTTCCCCAAAACTACTTACGGTATTGCAAATGGGCTACATGGCCCCGCCCCTTCTGGTACCTCCCATACAATTACATGATTCCGCCCACTTTTGAAATCGAGTTATAATATCAATACACCCAAAGGGATCGTACCCAAATTCTGCACTTAGTAAAGCTATTACAGGATAAAGTTTTGGAAAAAAAATTGGAAATCTAGCCACGCCCCTTCTGGTACGTCCCATACAAATTCACCTTTCCGCCCACTTTAGATATGGAGTAATAATATCAATAAATCCATCGCGCTCGTACTCTAATTCTCAATTTAGTAAAGCTATAGCAGGATACAGTTTTTGAGAAAAAAACTGGAAGTCTACCATCGCCCCATCTGGTACCGCCCACTTTAGAAATCGATTAATATTATTATTAGAACTACCGCGATCGTGACCAAATTCTGTATTTAGTAAAGTTCAAGCAGGATAAAGTTTTGGAGAAAAAATCTGGAAGTCTAGACACGTCCATTGTGGTACCTCCCATACAAATGTACCTTTCCGCCCACTTTAGAGATGGAATAATAATATCAATACACTTTACACGATCGTGCCCAAATTCTGTACTTCGTAAAGCTATAACAGGATAAAGTTTTGGAGAAAAGATCTGGATGTCTAGACACGCCCCTTCTGGTACCCTCCCATACAAATGTACCACGCCGCCCACTTTAGAGATGGAGTAATAATATCAATATTCTCGACACGATCGTACCCCAATTCTGTATTTTATTAAGTTATAACAGGATAAAGTTTTGGAGAAAAAATTGGAAGTCTAGCGGCGCCCCTTATGGGACCTCCCATACAAATGTACCTTTCCGCCCACTTTAGAGATGGAATAATAATATCAATACACTTGACACGATCGTGCCCAAATTCTGTACTTCGTAAAGCTATAACAGGATAACGTTTTTGAGAAAAGATCTGGATGTCTAGACACGCCCCTTCTGGTACCTCCCATACAAATGTACCACGCCGCCCACTTTAGAGATGGTGTAATAATATCAATATTCTCGACACGATCGTGCCCCAATTCAGTATTTTATTAAGTTATAACAGAGAGAAAAAATTGGAAGTCTAGCGGCGCCCCTTATGGGACCTCCCATACAAATGTACCTTTCCGCCCACTTCAGAGATGGAGTAATAATATCAATACATCCAACGCTATCGTGTCCAAACTCTGTATTTAGTAAAGCCATAACAGGATAAAGTTTTGGAGGATAAACATAGAAGTCTAGACACGCCCCTTCTAGTACATCCCATACAAATTTACCATTCCACCCACTTTAGAAATCGAGTAATAATATCAATACAATAGCATTTTTTTTATTTTACTGAAGGTGATGGTATATGTAAGTCGGGTCGCCCGACTGAAACTTTCTTACTGGTTTTTTCACTTTTTTGGAATAGGTCGCAAAAATATTTTATTTCTTTTCGTTGCTTAAAAAAAAACGAAAACACCATATTTAATGAAATTAAATATTCCAGGAATATCTTAAGCAAAGTGAAAACTGAGCTAAGGTTCGAGTGTTTCCGAAAAAGTTTGAGTTTGTGTCAGTGTTATTATTGAAAACAATTCCTCCCATTTTGCTTGAAATTGCTTCCACACATTCAGAATCAAGGGCAAATACATCATCGAGCTGGCGCTTTGTCACCACCATCAAACAAAGATCGTAAGTTCCATTAGATTTATTTCGTTGGTGATTCGTCAATAGAACTAGATCAACGTTGTGCATTTTTCACTTCGATAAAACACGAAATGATCGAACAATTACAAAATTTTCTGTATTGTGTTCAACTACTTGAATTTTTCAGAAAACCGATTTCAGATTTATTCAAAAAATTCCTTTTTGCAATTATTCTGTTTTCGAATACATGATTTAGTAGATTTAGGATATTTTAACTTAACATATAAGTGCAATCTTTTTATTTTACACATACCTTGATTTAGAATTAATCCCAAAATTATCATTTGGGATGAATGCACGATAGCGCATCAACGAGCTTTGGAAGCAGTTGACCGAAAGATGAAGGATTTGTGAGGTGATTCGAAACGATTTGGTGGGGCTAACGATTTTTCTGTCGGAAGATTTTGGTCAAACGCTTCCCGCCATCCCAAAATCTACTGCTGCTGATGAAATTAATGTCACAATGCCAATCATTGGAAGTTTGTGGGATGAACCTCGAATTTCTCAGTTTTTCGCGTGATAGCAAACTGTCTTAATTTTTTGTTTTAGCGCCGGAAATCGAAAAACATTGTTTATCAGACCGCTCTTCACTGATTTCGATTAAATTCAAATGTCACATTAAAATTTGAACTATATGTATTTTAATATTACTCTGGAGCTTATATGAAGGCGTTAACTTGGAGCGAGACGAAGTTCGCCGAGTCGGAAGTTGTATGGCAGAACAACGTTTGCCGGGTCAGCTAGTGTTATATATAAATAAAACGTACTAAAGAAAATGGTTTTGGGAATTATATATGGAAAATAAGAGGTCATAATCCTCAAAATCATTTTGGGGACAATGTCCCCTGTGTCCTAGGGATACAAACCCCAACGGGTATTATGACTTTTTATGGAAGAAATATATTGTTATAATTTGAATATTTAAAACTGCATGTTATTGAAATAACGCAAATTCTAACAACAATTTCTGCCTCCGCAAATGTTTTTATAACTTTTTAAATTGTTTTGATAAAAAAGAATATTACATTAATTTGTTAATAAAGAATTAATGTTCACACTTCTTACAAATGAAAACATAACAGCAAAAATATTCGATGGTAAAACCCCGGTTTCTTTGATATTCGAAAAGTGAACTTTTCAAAATAATAACACAGTGCAACAGTGAAAAAAACACCCATTTGTGTTTTTCCATTTCTTTGAATTTACTTTTAATTTTATTGACTTCATACATACGTTTTTTATAATCTTATTGAATTACTATATAACAACCCAAAACATCAATAAAAATTTGCTGTTAGGCATAAACATTGAAACACTTTTGGTTTTAATAAAACACATTTAAATACCAAGAAGTATCCTACATATGTTCTAGCTATGTAATTGGTATGTATGACGACAGAGAATAATTTAGTTGCAACGGCACTCGTCGTAGCATTTTAATTCTCTTCATGTTTGGTTCTCTTAAAGTTTGATATGTTGTTTGCTCTGTAACCTATTGTACAGATTGCGTTTAGATGTGAACTCTTTAAGCGAATGCTTTTCGTGTACGATATATTTGATGTTTGGTTGTGTTTTCTCTATGGAACTGAATGTGTTAAAATAAAACGGTAGTGTTTGGTATTTGCTATTTCATGCGCTTGTAGATTGCGTAAGTGGAAGCATTCGTTTGTTTACGATCAAACAATGCATGCATATCGTTTATATTTGTTTATGTCTTGCAAATAGAGAAACTGACAACAATACTTCAAAAGTAATTGAAAAGAGAGTAGCTTGTTGCAGATGTTTAGTATTTACAGCATTAACATAAACATTTTTTTATGTTGTTTGCAATATTATCGCAAATTATTGCATACTTTATAGCGCTGACGGAAATTTTTTTATAAAAATGATTCCCCACTTTGTAGCTTAAATTGTTGCATAAGTCTTAACGACATCGAAAAAAAATTTAAATATTTTCTTGAGATAATTCATTTTTAATATAGTTACCGGCGAAATTTAATTTTTATTACAAATAAAATCCCAAAAAGAGCAAAGATATGTATGTAATTACACCAAATATTGGCGCGACTCAAGTTCCGTTCACGACTTTCTAATTTTGCAAAAATTTTTCATTTTGATTAGTCATTCCAAGCGCTGATTCACTTACATTTCGCACAAATGTTCAGTGTTGCAAATTGCATGGGAAGAATACAAGTGCAAAGTTATGTCTATATTTTATTATCAATACTTCCATTGTGGAGCAGGTATCTTTATAATTTCGTTTCTTGAATATTGGTGACACTGAATACCTTTATCCGCATGTTTGAAAACACTGTTTGCGCTAAAAAGTATGCAATAACTTGTATTTAATTTTTTCGATGCTGTAAATACATATTTTCATACGTAACTTTTTTTGTTTTTGAATAAAACTGTATACTTCCAAAGCAAAATGTTCTTGCTTTTTAAAGGGCTTTAATCCTAGGAAAAATTTTTTTTAAATTTTAGGGTAGAAATTGCTCTAAATGAGGCCATCATTACAAGATGATGTCGTATGTCAGCGACATCTATAGGACAAATGTAGTACTCGTTGAGACCTATACACCGATGTCTTGTATGTTACGATTGAGCCACAAACAAAAAAGCAGTGACAAAAAAACGATTTTGGCTGTTTTTCCGGGGGGTGGGGGAGGAAAAAAAAATTTTTTTTGAAGTTGTCTCGAGGTGATCTTTAATATTTGCCCTCGACTTTGGAAATTTTTTTGGTGACCCGGTCTACTCCACCCCTTTAATTGTTCACAAAGAGCATTAGGGTGTTCCTTACATGGAATTTTTTCGAATTTCGTTAAAAATATGTATTAATTGTTGGTCATCTAGCTTCACCTTACATTTGTTTTTGCTAAAATTACGAATATATTGTGAACAATTTTGTATCGGTACTTAGGCATTAGGGTGTGCCGCAATGAGGATAAAGTTCGAATTTGTTCTCAAATCAGTTTATTGCCGCTGAGTATTTTTCTTTTGTATACAGACTAAGTAGTAATAAGCGGTTCAATAGCTGAAGTGAAGACCTAAAATAGTATGTCTTTACTTTTGCCCTATCTCTTATATACGCCAAGATATTTGATGTAGAAATTGGGGTATTTTTGAAAAATATTATTAAAAATTTTGAAATTGGATTCCGAAGTAGTTTATTATGGGCAACTATATATTTCAACTTTTTAAGGTTAATCAAGTTAAAATCTATATGTTCAAATAGTATATGTGAATATTATCAATATCTCTGTCAATTCTCGAGATATCAGGGGCTTAAAAAGCATAGCAATGACTACTGAACTTTTGTTTTACCTGAATGTCCATTGTGTCTGCTTACAAATGTCACCAAAACCATTAATATCCAATGGTCCTTTTTTATTTTTATCGTATATATCATTATTGGTAAGTAGACACAATAAGTATTCAGATGAAACAAAAGTTCATTAGACATTGCCATGCCTACAGTTAAAAATGCGTTTTTTAACGCCTGATATCTTGAGAATTGATAGAGATATTAATAATATTCACATATACTATTTGAACATATAGATTTTAACTTGATTAAACTTATAAAGTTGAAATATATAGTTGGCCATAATAAACTATTTTGGAATCCAATTTCAAAATTTTTAAAAATATTTTTCAAAAATACCCCAATTTCTACATCAAATATCTTGGCGTCTATAAGAGATAGGGCAAAAGTAAAGACATACTATTTTAGGTCTTCACTTCAGCTTTTGAACGGCTTATTACTACTAAGTGTGTATACAAAAGAAAAATACTCAGCGGCAATAAACTGATTTGAGAACAAATTCGAAATTTATCCTCATTGCGGCACACCCTAATGCCTAAGTATCGATACAAAATTGTTCACAATATATTCGAAATTTTAGCAAAAACAAATGTTAGGTGAAGCTAGATGACCAACATCGCAATTAATACATATTTTTAACGAAATTCGAAAAAATGCCATGTAAGGAACACCCTAATGCTCTTTGTGAACAATTAAAGGGGTGGAGTATTCCGATCATATTGGTTGTTTACAGAAGTTGTTCAGTTACACAATAAGTAAGTTTTTGGTAAATATACCAAGCAAAAACTTTGCACAATGGCCCAAAACTCCTAAAAAACGGATTTGTTTAAAGTAGGTAGTGTGTTATGAGAGCCATTTAATACCCCTAGACTTGTTCAGATTTCATGGATTTGTTCAGAGAAGTTTTTCGGTGTTACCTAAACTACAATTTCACCGAATAGAGTATGCAAAAAATCTGGACTTCCTACGACTTATATTCCAAATAGTGAAAAAATTAGAATTTTTTTCGAAGTTTTTTGAAAGTAAACGAGGGATGTCTAATTTTTTGGGAAATTTTATTATATCAATTTCTTAAGCGGACTATTAGCTACAACTTTGCTAAAGAAGAGAAAGAGCTAGATTAAACACTGTACAAACTGTTGGCCAAAAACTGATGTCACCGTTTTTCAAGGGATCCAATGGATTTCAAAAAGTTACGAGGGCCAAAAAAAAATGATGGTAGCCAATCTAGGCAAACTGAGCTAGGGTTTTACTCAGCTCCGGTTGTACTATCGAACCTATATAGTCACGTTCGGGTGTTTTTGAAAAAGTTTGATTTTGTGTCATAGTGTTATGAAAATGGGCGTTCAAATCAAAATGCATATCGTGCACTTCGTGATTTTTTTCGGTCAATTTAATCGTCCAAAAATGCATACAATCGAAAAAATCGTGCAAAAGTTTGAGTAAACCGGGTCTGTAGGAGATGTGAAACTCCAGTGCATGCGCGTACAGCTCGTACTGCAGAAAATATTGCTGGTGTCCGCGATAGTATGGCTGAAGAGCCGTCCACCTCAACTCGTCGTCGTGCCCAACTATTGCACCTCTCAAGCTCGTCGTTGATAAACATTATGCTTAAAGACTTGCATTTACACGCTAACAAGGTGCAATTGAGTCAAGAACTAAAGCATCTTGACCACTCCAAACGTCGTCAATGGTCAGAATGGTGACAAGAAATGGTAACAGTGGATGATCAATTTTCGAAGGAAATCATCTTCAGTGATGAGCCACATTTTCACCTCAGTGGATTCGTCAATAAGCAGAATTGCCGCATTTGGGCGAATGATAATCCAAGAGTGCTTGTCGAAAACCCAATGCACCCACAAAGAGTGACTGTTTGGTGCGGTTTATGGGCTGGCGGCATCAGAGGGCCGTATTTTTTCTAAAATGAGGCCGGTCAGGCAGTTACTGTGAATGGTGTTCGCTATCGTAAGATGATAACGAACTATTTATGGCCCGAATTGGAAAATATGGATGTGGACGATATGTGGTTTCAACAGGACGGTGCCACTTGCCACACAGCTAACGAAACAATGGCTCTTGTGCGCGACAAATTTAACGGCCGTGTTATCTCACGTGGTGGCGATGTCAATTAAGATCATTCGATTTCACACCGCATGACTTCTTTTTTTAGGGTTTTTTGAAAGAAAAGGTGTACGTCGATAAGCCAGCAACAATTCAAGACCTAAAGGATGAGATAATTCGGCACATTAACGGCATAGAACCTCAATTATGCCTCAGCGTCATCGTAAATTTGGACCATCGATGGAGGTGTGCCGCCAAGGTCGCGGCGGCCATTTGGCGCATATTTTGTTCTATACATAATTAAACCATATCAATATTATCATAATAGAAAGAAATGACAATAATTTCGTATATAATTTGTGTTTTATTAAAAATCAACATCGGCAACATTTAACCACCCTTTACTATTCGATTCTTGTCTCAGTCGTCTACGCAATTTGAACCTTCGAAACAACATAAACGTTTGGCACTACCAATCTGAATTTTAGAGAAAAGACATAGGGTGAGAGTACTTATGAGCTCATTGAAATTTCTGTACCGTTCTTAGTTTGTGTTAAATACAATTTAATGGAAATTCCACAGTTCCAAATTTATTACAAATGTTTAAACTTTTAGCTTTCAAAGAATGAAAAACAAACAGCTATTTCCACTTAATATATTTTCACAAAATAAGAAAGTTGAGTTACATTTGACACATTATAAATTTTATTTAAAACAATTTAGGACTACTGTGCACTGACGAGATTTTTATTAAAATTTAGAGGCTTTTAATGTTGAACATGTGCTACGCAACAACAACATATCTTAACACTCATATTGGTGAAACATACTGTGTTGCCACTTTTTTACATTGCACATATTGTCAAAAGACATTTTGATATGTCGATTTTAATGATTTTTTTTATATCTACTGTCAAAATACCCATAAATTCTATATGCCATCTTATAAGTTAAATGAAAGATGCTAAGGCTATAAAGATGTAAGCCCCATCGAAAATATAAATGAGTGCTCAAATGATATCCTCTTGTGTTCACATGTTTATATAACAATTAATAAAATATTTATGTACCTATACGATGTCACATAAAGAGAGTAATAAAATACTATAATAAATTACAATTTATTACTTTTGCGCATAAAGCCAACACTTGACGGACATAAATAATATAAAACAAAAAACATTTAATACTTTCGAGTGGAAACTTCACAATACATAACCCTGGAAACGTTCAATGCATGCTGCAGTTAAAAATATATTATTTTCAAGACTAATAGAAGAGGCCATTGATAATTTATCAAATGAACGTATTGTCCGCATTTATCAATTGTGGCACAGAATGACAGTTATTTTTATGCATCAATACAAATAAAATTCACCATAAACAATGTCTAGTTGCCACATGGCCATTTGTGGCAAAATCAAATATACTTTTAAACATACAAACACTCACACAAACAATGTGAATCCATATAACACTTGTTTAAATTGTGTTATATAGACAATGTTGGTATTTATAGGCGACATGATGATGTGAGCAAGACCGTATAAGGAGTAGCTATTTTATAAGTACTTTACAAGCCCCCTCAGAATCTGTACTTTTAATTTTTTTTCTAAGCCGACAAATATTTTACATATAAGAAGTCCATTTTTCTGTTCTGTTGTTAGACTACATTGCAATAAACTCTGTCATATTTTGTGTCTAGTCTGCTGTTGTAAATGACATTTTATATATGCAGTGGTGTGGTTGCATGAAATATATATCACTAATGCCATTTGTGTTCCTCAGCTTTGTAGATTTTCAGTTTTCGAATAAAAAAGTTTGAGCAAAAGAAATGCGACATGTTTAAGTCCAGGTAAGTCATTTTTTTGTGTGAAGAAGATTTTGTTTAGCGACTGACTGAATTAGCAGTAAGGGGATAGAGTGAAGTGTGGCCATGGTTAGAATTTTTCAGTAGAGTTAATTAACAAATTAGTATTTGTACTTATTGTATGGCAATGTTTTAGTTGCCTCAGCCAGTGCTGTACAATCCAGCTGAGATATTGCACACATAATTGTTGTACTTGGGTTTAAACTGCATTATGAAACTTAGCCCCAATTTTATAAAATGTAAAATAGCCCTAATTTGTGTGATATAGATATAGCACCGATGAAGGGTGCAGTGACATAACCCACAACGGACATAACTCCCACAACGAGTTATGAATATTAAAAAATCAACCGAAAGAAACTTATATTTTTTTTTTGTTTGTCAAACTTTGTAAAAACTATTTTTGTGTAATTAAGTCTGTTTTATTTGTAAACTATCCGTTTCATGACTTATTTTTTTAATATTCACATTTGTTATTTTATACAACCTGTTTCGAAATATGCTATCAAACAATAATGCCACGTGACGATTTTTTTTTTTTAAGTTTTATATTTTTTTATTTTCACAGATTTGAAATATATTAACAAAATTTAAAATGTTTGGCTTTTTGTATAATTAAATAACAATCACTAAGAGAAACATTAAAAAAAAATTCAAAGTTTTTTATTTATTTACTAAGATATATCAAAACTATACTTATTTGCATTTAGATAAAATGTAAAAATAACCATATGTAATATAACGATATTAAAAATGTATTATCGGAAGAATGCGACGAAGGAAAAAATTTTCCCCCAAAAAATCGCTCGATTTTTTTTTAAAAAATTTTATAAATATTTTTATTTATTTAATATTAATTTGTGATATAACGAGTGTTGTGGGACCGGCATGATGGAAGGAAGTAAGTAAGTAAGGGTACATCCTAATATACAAATATACAAGCAAAATTTGAATGTTGTTATTTAGCATATTTGACCCGTAAAGTCATATATCGGCATATTTTGGTTTTAAGAGCATATTTAAAAAAACTTAATTTTTTTGAGCATATTTCATATTTTTTAGAGCAAAACAAAAATTCCCTTTTTAAGCATATTTTATGTTTTTCAAATTAATTTTTCGTTCGTAAAAAACAATAACGTTTTTGCAACTTTGCTTTTTCCCAAATGTAACACCCAAATCTGCAAAGTTATTGCAGCAGATCGCAGATTTCAAGTGAAACAGCATTTGGAATGCGGCAAACATATTCAAGTCATAGATGTGAAAATAAGCAGACAAAACTATTTCCGGTTTTCCTGCTTATTATCATCTTATCGTCTAGTACATCATCGCCTTGAATAGTGATCTGTCGGATTCGCAATGGGTAAACACGGATTAGGCAAAACGTTCCTCTCAACTTAAATGCATAATCAAACCGTGACCTTGTTTTGAAGAGTTTTCCAGTTCAATTTCCCTTTAAACCCCATAAATAAGGTATGGGATAGCTACGCGCGTTATTGTGAATTAACACGTTTTCTATTTTTAGAATCACCACAAACGCATCTACCTCTTTATAGACGAATGCGAACGTCAGCTGTTTGAGAAGCTTGTACTAAACACCCCAACTGACTCGACACTATACAGCGAAGTTGCTGTCGACAATACTGAGGGGCCTGCCGATGAAAGAAAAGCTAGATGACTGGATACTAAAATCGTACCATGGATCTCCCGCATGATAGCCGTGTGTTCTAACACGTTGGCAGCGATCAAATTAAGAAAAAAAATTTCATAAATTAATTAATAACTGTCAAACTGCTAATTATGCGAGGAAGTGATATGTGAATACACTGGTGAGGGGGGATTATACGCACCACTATATTTCGATGCAGATGTACTTAAAGGGTCAAATTCTAAAAAGGTTGGTCACAGTGATACGGAAAAAATAAATTGCAGAATTTTTTCAGTGATACCCACGCAAAATGATGTTTCAGATTTTACGTTTGCAAAAGTTTGAGTACGATTGGAGTATGCTAACCCGTACCGATGGGAACTTTAAGTTTTAAATCTCCAATAGCAACATTAGGTGTGATCTGATATGAAAAATATCCAAAAATAAAAAATTAAAATTAAATAATTCTACACTGGTGAGGAGGGAATTATACGCACCACTATATTTCGATGCAGATGTACTTAAAGGGTCAAAATCTAAAAACCGAATGTGGGGAATGAAAGAGAATCAAAATCTACACTTTTGCATCCAACAACAACAAAATTGTATTTAGTTAAGTTTATGTTTTTTGCGTTTAATTACATTTAAATTTTTTTTTTTACAGTTTTAATTACGAAATAAAACTTTTTTATTAAAACAAAAAGCAAATTATAAATAACAAACACTAACTACTTGACTAATTAATTTTGAGTCGCCACAATAGAAATCGACATTCAGTTTTGTACCAGGAGTTCTATATTTATACGTATCTCTATCTGAAATATGTATATGGTTTTACATAGATTGTGCATTCGTGTCGTACTAAAGACCTCGACATCCCAAGCTCTATTAAGTGCCTTATTTAAAAATAAAAAATAAAGTTCTAAATGAATCATCCTATATATTTATAGGTTAATATTTTAAAAACTATCAGGCGTGGATTTGCCTTGCAAAAGATATTATTTGCTTTTATAACTTTACAACATTATTCCGTCTTCTTAATTGCACCAGAAATTTATACAAGTTGACTTAAATAATTAAATACTGTGTCCGTGCCTTGGGTTGGTCATTGCTACATTTCACTATACCTGTAAATTTGAACCACTCTTTAGTAGCCTTCACCTTTTTACAAAACATAATTATGACGTTTACTCAACTTTTTTTGTCTTAATACCAAAACCATAAGGGATTAGGTTAGTTAACGTTTATAAATGACTTAAAGCTGAATATGAGTGAACACTATGTATGTAGACTTTAGCCAGCCGCCTGCAACACTCACAGACAACGAAGGTGTTTTCTCAGTTGCATAATTTATGACTGGCTAACAATTTTTCATTAAACTTGGTATGTGAAGCAAAAAGGGATATCATAGCAGTAAAAATTATTATGTTGACTTTAACATTATAATTTATGAGAGGCGATAACTAGTACAATGATGATGTCTAATTTGCTTTCTACTTTCAACAAAGGAATGAGTGGCTTCTTTGGTGTAGGAAATAGTTTTTATAGGAAATGTGAAAAGTTGAGTACACACATATGTTAACCCATAGGCGTAGATTGTATTCAAACTCGGCCGATATAGTCTTTAGAAAGTGGTATTAGTGGTAAATTTTCATAAGGAGCTGTTAAGTTTTACTCGAGTTATCCTGACCAACAGTCATCCAACCAGCAAGCCAGACAGATGGAAATAACTGAGTCGTCTTAAAAAGTCCTGAAATGAATTTCATCTTAAGACTCATTGGGTCCTACACGTCTCCTTAAATGCGTTATACTTTTTCCCGTACCAAATGATATATACCCTCATCCCTAAGGGTGCGGGTATAAAAACCTTCCAATATATTACACTATACCATTTATTTACCCAGTAGGAAGTTTCGGCATACACGACTTTGTCGTCAACGCTGTCCTCAAGACAAAATGTGAAAAATGTATGTACTTGTCGCCAGAACACTCGGTTGACGACAAGCTGACCGACAAAATACTAATGTTGTCGTGCATCAAACAAAAAATTTAAAAAAAAAAAAAATTTAATTTTTTGTTTGATGCCACGACAACATTAGTATTTTGTCGGTCAGCAATTTGACCGAAATTGTCGGTCATTATGTCGTGCATGATTGTGTGGGCGACTTGTCGCTTATCTAGGCATCAACGACAATTTGACCGATATTGTCGCTCATCAGATCGTGCATGACAAAGCGGACACTTGTATGAAAATTTCGTCGACGATTTGTATGGACGGTCCCCTACGTGTCATCAACGATTTACAATGGTCGTGCACCTATCCTTAAGGATGTCTTGCAGACACTTCCTACTGGGTACTTTCTAAAGTACTAACGCCTACGGCGAGCACATAAATTTAAATATTGCTACAAACTTTTGATATATCCGAATACTTAGTTACCTTTTCCTCATTCATGTCCATATATAGATACTGTATACATGACATACTGTATAACCAGCATATTGCCACATGTACAAAGAGTGTGTCATAAATTTGAAACAAATTGTTTCGTTGTTTTGTTGCCTGTACGGTTAAAACCGAAGAAATGTGTTTACATTTATGTTGACAGGCATAACTTATGTACCCAGTAGGAAGTCTTGTCATGCACGACTTTGTCGTCAACGCTGTCCTCAAGACAAAAAGTGAATAATTGAACTTGACGTCAAAACTGTCGGTTGACGATAAGCTGACCGACAAAATACTAATGTTGTCGTGCATCAAACAAAAAAATTCAATGTAACGAGACAATAACGACATAATATTTAAGAGAGGAAAGAAGTAAAAAATTTACAGTTTGTTGAAAAAGGCAGTGCGTGACCTTTCATATATCGCACGTTTTCAAAAAAACTACTTCAATTTGTTATTTTCAATTATTAAGCACTGGTAACGACAATTTGACCGACATTGTCGGTCATTAGATCGTGCATGATTTTGTGGGGACATGTCGCTTATTTAGGCATCAACGACAATTTGACCGACATTGTCGCTCATCGGGTCGTGCATAACAAATCGGACACTTGTATAAAAAATTCGTCGACGATTTGTATGGACGGTACCCTACGTGTCATTAACGATTTACTATGGTCATGCACCTATCCTTGAGGATGTCTTGCAGACACTTTCTACTGGGTATGTATGTATGTACCCAGTAGAAAGTTCCGTCATACACGACTTTGTCGTCAACGCTGTCCTCAAGACAAAATGTGAAAAATGTATGTACTTGTCGTCAAAACACTTGGTTGAAGACAAGCTGACCGACAAAATACTAATGTTGTCGTTCATCAAACTAAATCAACAAAATCTATGGAAGAAAAATGTGAAATATTGATGTACTTGCCGTCAAAACATTCGGTTCACGACAAGCTAACCGACAAAATACTAATATTGTCGTGCATCAAACACATTCAACAAAATCAAAGGAAAGAAATGTGTTGCTATGATAATGGGAACAAAAAATGGAATCTGACGTAAAAAATGAAATTTTTAGTTTATTAAACGGACGAGCAATTTTATAGTTTGAAATCTCGAATGAATGTGAATGCCGTATAAAAGTTTATATCCTTCACTTGTCTCTTGGTCAGAAGTTTTCCAGAAGTATAACAATTCGTCATACTAATAAAAAGCTAAAAAAACAGCTAAAAATTCATCTTTTCAAATGGCACCAATGTATATACATACAAAGTCATACAAACAGGGCTTGAATGACAACTCAAGACATACATAGGCATCAACGACAATTTAACCGACATTGTCACTCATCATGTTGTGCAATGATTGTGTGGGCAACAGGTTGCTTGTGTAGGCATCAACGAAATTTGACCGACATTGTCGCTCATCAGGTCGTGCATGACAAAGCGGACACTTGTATGAAAATTTCGTCGACGATTTGTATGGACGGTCCCCTAAATGTCATCAACGATTTACTATGGTCATGCACCTATTCTTGAGGATGTCTTGCAGACACTTCCTACTGGGAATGTATATTGATTTGTTCATTTTATTTTTTTTTACAAAATTCAATGAATATTTTATAAGAGTATATGAGTCATGTTCTCTATTCCGCCTCTCGCTGTTGATACTCGTACAACTTTGACGATGCTGCAGCATCGTTGGGGGAAGTAGATAATATTTTCCTTGGTATACTTCGACGTAACAAACAAACTGCCATAAACTCATACGGAACTAAATTACAATATATATTGATATTACTTTCAACTGATAACGGAAACATACGTGCACCACCGTTTTGCATGAAAAACAACAACAACTACAGCGTAAAAACAGCAGATGCCAAGTGTTTGCAATATTTTGAAGTTACATATTTAGATATGTAGAGAGATGTAAACGCAAAAATGAAATAATAAACAAACAGTAGGTAGAATTTACTTTATTAATGATGGTTTTGTTTTTCTAAACTTTTAGACATCATAACATTAGGAGCAGATGGTGAAAAAGAAGAAGTCCAGATGAACACTGCACTGACTTAAACTTAACATTCCATGAATGAAATATGGTATCGTTTCTCACATTTGAGTGCTTAACATGCCTCAATTTTTAGACTTACTCAAACTGAACCTACAGTTTAACGAAGATCAAACGTCATACGAAAATTTTGGTCAGAAGCCATAACAATGTAAATTAAACGACCCCTAATATCTGGTGGAATGTCGAAGTGGACCTTACGACCATTGAACTTTAACAAAGTCCTTCAAGCTCTTATATGGTATTTCATTCTGCACATACGCTGGCTTAATAAATTTGTTATTTCTTCCCAAAAATGCCCACACACTGTTTGCCCACCCCACATGATAAATCAAGACGTTCAATGACCCCAAGATGCAATAGAATTTCTTTGTTATCCTAACATTAGCCTAAATTCCTTCAAGACTACATTGTCATAAAGTCATAATAAATGTGAATTTTATTAATCACATCCATTATCTTCCAATTTAATTTCATAATAGCTTTGCCCGAATATACGAGTATTATCAAGACATAGTCTGCACGTCTACGTCTAGTAATTTATTAGCATTCTTGTAAGTAGGCTATGACATTGCTATGAATCGGTTTCATTCCTTTCTTTTTGCCGCCGCTTCCTCTTTTGTGAGAAGAGTACAAATTAGTAAGCCCTTAGTAAATGTTTCTAGCAGTGTGTATAAGCATATGATTTCTGGTTCCTTCTGTTGCCGCCTATCTTCATCTGTTGTAGGCTTATGACTTCCTCAAGTCTCTTTCCCTCTCTCTCTCTCTCTGGCACGTAATTGTTGGAAGCAACGACTAGGGGTGGCCATAGTTGGCTGTTGCTACACAATAGCTAATTGACGCTATATTCTTATATGGTCATTATCCTGGCGATATCATAAAAATAACTTCTATTAGTGGGAGTTTTCGTTTTTGCCTCGCCTGTGAGGGATGCCGTTTTACTACGATATTATAACAATGTAGCAAAATTTGTTATTAAAACTCACTCGAACATTTGCTGTTAACAAGTTTGTATTGCCAATATGTCATAATTAGTAAATTGTTGTTAATTAATATTGGACAAATATTCGTACGAAAGATTGTTTTTTATAGGGATGTTGATATCTCGAAAAGAGATATTTATTAAAGAAAAGCGTAAGAACCAGTAAAAAAGTTTCAGTCGGGCGACCCGACTTACATATACCATCACCCTCAGTAAAATAAAAAAAATTGCTATTATATTGATATTATTACTCGATTTCTAAAGTGGGTGGAGTGGTAAATTTGTATGGGAGGTACTAGAAGGGGCGTGTCTAGACTTCTAGGTTTATCCTCCAAAACTTAATCCTGTTATAGTTTTACTAAATACAGAGTTTGGGCACGATAGCGTTGGATGTATTGATATTATTACTCCATCTCTGAAGTGGGCGAAAAGGTACATTTGTATGGGAGGTACCAGAAGGGGCGTGTCTAGACATCCAGATCTTTTCTCCAAAACTTTATCCTGTTACAGCTTTACTAAATACAGAATTTGGGCACGATCGTGTCAAGTGTATTGATATTATTATTCTATCTCTAAAGTGGGCGGAAAGGTACATTTGTCAATTGTTCCGATTTATTATACCATTACCCTTAGGGATGAGCCACACCCATTCTGGTATCTGCCATACAAATAACCGAATTGACCCTCATAGTTTTACATACATATCTTTTTTGAAAGTAAACTAAATTCACTCAAATTTTGCGTATGATGTTCGCTTGTAAAAATTGGACTCAGGAATGAATATGAACTATATCGGTTCACGCCTTCTGGTACCTCTCATACAAAATTACCTATTTTTGGAAAATTAATATTTCTCCCATAACTTCCAAACAGACACTTGGGGGATAATGAAAATTGCTCGGTAAATTTATATTGTGCTAAGAGGCAAAACCTCAGAAAACCTAACTATTTGACACACCCCTTCTGGTACCTCTGATACAAATGACCGAACTCACCTCTATAGTCTTACATACATATTCAGTCAATTTTTGCGTAAGTTGTACGGTTATGAAAAATTTAATTAGGAATGAATATGGACTATATCGTATATTCTTCTGGAAAAGAAGAAAAATTATGTTCATCCCATAACTTCCAAAACGGCAGCTGGGGGATTATAATACAATTTGGTCAGTTAATTTATCTTGCAATAGAAGGCAAAACCTTACCAACCCTAACTATTTGACACACCCTTATAAATAACCGATATTTTCCCATTTACATACATTCCATTTTTGTATGTACACACAAGATAAGAGTTCACTGATTGATTTACGAAAAAAATTCAGTCACGTTGTACTGCCCCTAATTGTACCTCCTGTACAAATTAGTCCAATTTTTTACGGTTTTGCAGACAAAAAACAATACATAAGTAATTTTATTTTAATTAAAAATCTATTAATTTCAGCAACTCAAGACTTAAACAATATCTTATTTTGGGTGATGGTATTTATCAGTCAGTTAACCTTACTGAAATTTCAGTACTAGTTTTTATACTAAAGTAGAAAAGAAAGGTTTTCTTTTCATCAGTGGGGAAATTTAGCCTACACAATAGCACCACCGTCAACTTATTCAGACTAATAAGATTTGCTGCATCAGGGAGCGATGTCTACAAAAGGACATCGATATCTCCTCTTCATAAGACAAGAAACCAAATTGATCACGTGGTCTCAAGAGTATTGCAAATATAGACTGGGATTACCAACTGGTTGCAGACAAGGTAAGTTCGAAATAAAACAGTGCAAAAACGCTGGAAACAGAACACAATGGAAGCTAGACATCGTTAAGCTGCATACGGTCGAGATAGTCAATGCCTAGTCCAACCAACTCCCTCACTCTCTCAATAACTGCAAACAAACGTTAACGTTCCCCACACGATATGGCAACATATTGAGCATTCTACGACATCAGCCGCAACGAGAACAATTGAAAATGACAAAAAAAAAAGCTAAGGAAAAGGATGCTGCAGAAAAGGTAACACTGCAATTTATGGTAAAGCGAGCTGTATGGGAACGATATAAAGAGAAGACGAGAGATCCGAGTGCCTCTTCAGTCAGAAAGAGAGTATATTGAGGGGAAGGAGAAGAAAAAATCAAAGGTTTTTTGAATCCTATATCCCCACATGTAACAATATGGACGGAAATCTGGAGACAAAAGTTCAAGATTTACTGCAAATATGAAGGGTTCTTTTTTGTACTCTGCTCGTACACAAAGGCACAAGTGACATAATTACGCAGATCAACAGGCTATAACGAGATCAACTCGGAAATTGAACAGACAATAAAGCAGTGGATGCCTTTAGATGTTGATTGGAATCGGAGTGTTTTTTGTCCTTTGCCTATGAAAGGCAATTCAAGTGTGTGCACCACCGAGGCATCAGCACCATCTTTTACCTTATTAATGTGGCTTTAGACCTGGTAAATCTTTCTATCGACTACAAAGCTGCATTCAACGCTGGTGATATAGACATAATTGGCTGATGACTCTAGAATGTTGCTTTGGACTTAATTGTCATTGAAAAGGATTGTGCAGAAGTCGGTCTCGCGATAAATGGTGACAAACCCGTTATTTTTTCAACGACCAAATAAATTTTTCGTTTGGAATTCTGCATGAACGTTGCATGAACTTTAACTTTGCAGAGGTGCATGAATTTGTCTACAATGACTCCGCCATAAACGAAATAGTAATGTCAGTCCAGAGATCGGAAGACTAGAATTAATCGCATACAGCTAATACACTTAAAGAAACCTATAAATCACTTCGAAAACAATGTTTTTCTGCTTTATTAAATTTGTGATTTTTTACAAGAATCATCATCACTGAATCAATCATCTTTGGAAATTAAAAATAGTTTAAATAGTAAGTAGTCAAAAAAATCAATCAAAACAAATATTCAGATGAAACCTGCAGCCGAACATCGTAACCCTCTGGCTCCCACCCGTATGGTACATTTTAGGCCCAAAACTACTCAGACCTCCCATACAAAAATCACTCTTTTTGAGGGTGTTCGTCTGTTTGTCTCCGCGATTACAGCAGTAGTTTAATATATATCGAGCAAAAACGTGCCATACAACCTTCTATCCGCAAAGAATGCATAGAATGGAGATTAAGTTCTAAGAAGAGCCCGATCGGTCAAAAAATACTAACACCTCCCATGCAAACTGATTACAGCCGTAGTTTAAGAGCAATCGAGCTGTAATTTTGAATGAAAGCTTTCCTATTCTAAGCTGTAAGATGAGCCCCATATGTCAAAATCTATTCCCACGTCCCACAGAAACTGCCCCTTTTTTGTGGTTAAAAACTCATAAAACCAGAAAGAAAGTTTCAGTCAGGAAACCCGACTTACATATACCCTCAACCTCAGTAAAAGATAACATTTTCTAATATATTGATATTATTACAAGATTACTAAAGTGAGCGGAATGGTACATTTGGTACCAAAAGGGGCATGGCTAGACTTCCATATTTTTTCTTCAAAACTTTATCCTGCTTGAGTTTTACTATATACAGAAATTGGGCACGATCACGTGGGGTCTATTAATAATATTAATCGATTTCAAAATGGGCGGTACCAGATGGGTGTGGGGGAACCAGATGGGGCGTAGCTAGATTTCAAGTTTTTCTCTCCAAAACTGTATCCTGATTTAACTTGACTAAATACAGAGTGATACATTTATATGGGGTACGATCGTAGTGGAGTTATTGATATTATTACTCGGTTTCTAAAGTAGTCGTAATGATTATTTGCATGAAAGGTATCAGAATGGCCATACAGCCCCTTCGCAATACCGTTAGTAGTTTTGGGAAAATATTAACTTGTGCAAAGTTTCAAAGGAATTTTTTGCGCGTTTCGTTGGGCATATTGATATTATTACTCGAAGTGGACGGAATATTACATTTTTATTGGAGGTACCAGAAGGGTCGTGGCTAGACTTTTTTCTCTAAAACGTTATCTAGTTATAGCTTTACAATGTACAGAATTTGGGCATGATCGCGGTGGGTGTATTGATTTTATTACTCGATTTCTAAAGTGGACGGAACGGATCATTTGTATGGAAGTTACTAGAAGGGGTGGGATCATATTGTTTATTTGCAATACCGAAGGTAATTTTGGAAAATATTAACCTATGCAAAGTTTTAAAACAATTGGTTGCATCTTTCAAAATGCAACCTTTTACAAGACAAACAAACATGGGTAAGTTGGCCGACAACTCTATTTTAACAAATTAATTGTATGAGCCAATTTAGTTGTTGGGACCGGCCGTGGCATAGCGGTTAGAACACGCGACTACTATGCAAGAGATCCCGGGTTCGTTTCCCGCCTCCAGTCATCTACATTCTTCTTTCATTGTCGGCCCCCTCGATGTTGTTGACAGCAACGTCGTAGTATAAGTGTCGAGATAATCGGCATGTCTAGTAAAAGCTTCTCAAGCAGTGACGTTCGCCTACGTCGATAAACAAGTAGGTGCCGTTTTTTGTGAATGTGGAATAGAAAGCGTGTTAATTCACAACAACGCGAGAAGCTACCCAATACCTCATTCATGGGGTGTAAAGGGAAATTAAGTTTTTTTAAGTTAAGTTGTATGAGCTGCTTTTATCCCTCGTTGCCCTAAGCAGGCCTTAATAATTACTTCATTGTGTATTTGATAATACATTAAAATTTATTTGTCAATTGTCTCTAATATTATTTCTGCCATTTCTGTATCTATTTATGATATTGTTGCTGTGCCACATGTGTATTTTGCACACATTATAAATTTCAATTAAACAATGATAAGGACAAAAGAATATCAGTTTCCTGCAAGCGATGAATCGCGCCTATTAATTGGCGTAATTTCCGATGAAGTAAGTATCCAATTGATAAAATTTCAATGAATTTACCAGTTACACTTACAGGAGACCACTGTGGGATTTCTTTTGGCTGGTATAGGTGAATCGTTTGGCATTGGTAGACATCTGGTTAACTACATGATTGTCAGGGAAGGTTTGTTACGGTCCCAGAAAAGTAATATAAGTACGATTTTAATAATGTAATTTTCTCTAGACACCGCTATCAACAAAATTAGCGATTTCTTTGTTTCATTGTACAATCAGCCTAACGTTGGAATAATTTTGATATCATCAGATATATGGCAGCAAATATTGCCAATTTACGACAGTGTTAAAAAGAAAATGTTACCTATTATCTTGCCAATTCCGTCAAGAGCTTGTCTGCCTATAATATTAAAATGATGAAATGATAATGTAATTCTGGCTGAAATTTATTAGTAGACTGGTAATAAATAGAACATACATAGAATACAATTTTGATAATTTCAATTGGCGGTTTTACCAATCACGATGCGAATATAGGGTAGCCTAACGATAATTACTTCACCTACCCAGCAAAATATTTTGTTGCAAAGAAACAATTACAGAACAGCTTTTACTGATAAGTAACAAGTTCCACTTTCGGTTGCACAATATATTATTTTTGTTTGAAATTGTCCCAAAACCAACATGTCCTCATTGAACCTGTTATGAAATGAATTGCTACATAACTGAATTAGATATGCTGTTTTTTGAAATTTCGTTGATTTTCAATTGGGTGCTAGTTCGAAATATATTTTAACTCAGATTTTTGAGTTTTTCTTAATAAATACCCTCTAAAAAATACTTATTTCGAATACGAATATTCATTTTCTATTCTACGGAATCTGTGGTGCAACATGTTGTACATAATCGGTTATATAGAACCAGAAACAGAATAGAAAGTCGATTAAAAAAGAAACGATTCTAGTATCAATACCATTCGCAACAAGTTCTGAAATATTTTCCTGGGTAGCTTCGACAGCTTAGAAATTTATGAGAGTTAAATATTTTGAATTTCTGTAAGTGTATAGAACGGACGAAAAAGTTATAAGAGATATGACGAAAATTATTTTTAACCATTAATATTGACTTATTGAAATAATGGTTATAAGAAACCATTATTGAAGCGAAATATTTAATTTTGGTTATCGTAACCAATATAATGGTGGATTTTCATATGGAAATCTTTACATGCGTTTATCTCGTAAACGAAGCGTCTAACCGAAAAAATGAGCTTTATTTGTGATCACTATAAATTACCCATGAAATCTATTCTATAGGTGTAGATATGAACATGAAATTGGTGGCTAATGGTGGATTTTCATATGGAAATCTTTAAATGCGTTTATCTCGTAAACGAAGCGTCTAATCGAAAAAAGGAGCTTAATTTGTGATCACTAAAAATTACAAATGAAATCCATTCTAAATACCCAAAAAAACCCTTCTATGGGTGGAGATATGACCATGAAATGGGTGGCTAGTGGTGGATTTTCATATGGAAATCTTTAAATGCGTTTATCTCGTAAACTAAGCGTCTAATCGAAAAAAGGAGCTAAACTTATGTGATCATTATAAATTACCCAAGAAAACCAAGCGCAAAAAATTTGTGTAAGATATTATTCTATCACACGGAAAAAAACTTAATTAAAGGCAGCAAAAACGTGAAAAATCATTTAAATTTTTACCAAAATCCAAATTAGATTTTAAACAGCTATCGTTTTTTTTAGAAATAATTTTATTATCTTTTATTTTCGTCACAGTTTGCAAACATCGGAGAACTAAAACCAGAGAAAATGTCATTTTAGTAGACCTACCTTTTTTCAAAACACTAAAAATGCAAATTTGACCATATCTCAAAAACCGTTCTACTTTTCACATATTTGAATCCAGCATGGAATTTTACATAAGGATCAACTATAAGAAGCCGGGATCAAACATTTGTTGCATTGTGTTACCCAAGTAAACCCTTCTATGGGTGGAGATATTACCATGAAATGGGTGGCTAATGGAGGATTTTCATATGGAAATCTTTAAATGCGTTTATCTCGTAAACTAAGCATCTTACGAAAATGGGAGCTTAATTTGTGATCACTATACATTACTTAAGAAATCCCTTCGATATGACCATGCAATGGGTGGCTAATGGTGGATTTTCATATTGAAATCTTTAAACGCGTTTATCTCTTAACTAAGCGTCTAATCGAATAAAGGAGCTTAATTTGTGATCACTATAAATTACCCATGAAATCCCTTCTATAGGTGGAGATATGACCATGAAATGGGTGGATAATGGTGGATTTTCATATGGAAATCTTTAAATGAGTTTATCTCGTAAACTAAAAGTCTAATCGAAAAAGGAAGCTTAATTTGTGATCACAATAAATTACCCATCAAATCCCTTCGATAGGTGGAGATATGACCATGAAATGGGTGGATAATGGTGGATTTTCATATGGAAATCATTAAATGAGTTTATCTCGTAAACTAAGCGTCTAATCGAAAAAAGGAGCTTAATTTGTGATCACTATAAATTACCCATGAAATCTCTGCTATAGGTGGAGTTATGACCATGAAATCGGTGGATAATGGTGGATTTTTATATGGAAATCTTTAAATGTGTTTATCTCGTAAACTAAGCGTCTAATCGAAAAAAGGAGCTTAATTTGTGATCACTATAAATTACCCATGAAATCCCTGATATAGGTGGAGTTATGACCATGAAATGGGTGGCTAATGGTGGATTTTCATATGGAAATCTTTAAATGCGTTTATCTCGTAAACTAAGCGCCTAATCGAAAAAAGGAGCTTAATTTGTGATCACTATAAATTACCCATGAAATCCTTTCTATAGGTGGAGATATGACTATGAAATGGGTGGCTAATGGTGGATTTTCATATGGAAATCTTTAAATGCGTTTATCTCGTAAACTAAGCGTCTAATCGAAAAAAGGAGCTTAATTTGTGATCACTATAAATTACCCATGAAATCCCTGCTATAGGTGGAGTTATGACCATGAAATGGCTGGCTAATGGTGGATTTTCATTTGGAAATCTTTAAATGCGTTTATCTCTTAAACTAAGCGCCTAATTGAAAAAAGGAGTTTAATTTGTGATCACTATAAATTACCCAGGAAATCCCTTTGATATGACCATGAAATGGGTGGCTAATGGTGGATTTTCATATGGAAATCTTTAGATGCGTTTATCTCGTAAACTAAGCGTCTAATCGAAAAAAGGAGCTTAATTTGTGATCACTATAAATTACTCATGAAATCCTTTCTATAGGTGGAGATATGACCATGTAATGGGTGGCTAATGGTGGATTTTCATTTGGAATCTTTAAATGCGTTTATCTCGTAAACTAAGCTTCTAATCGAAAAAAGGAGCTTAATTTGTGATCACTATAAATTACCCATGAAATCCCTTTTATAGGTGGAGATATGACTATGAAATGGGTGGCTAATAGTGGATTTTCATATGGAAATCTTTAAATGCGTTTATCTCGTAAACTAAGCGTCTAATCGAAAAAAGGAGCTTAATTTGTGATCACTATAAATTACCCATGAAATCCCTGCTATAGGTGGAGTTATGACCATGAAATGGGTGGCTAATGGTGGATTTTCATTTGGAAATCTTTAAATGCGTTTATCTCGTAAACTAAGCGTCTAATCGAAAAGAGGAGCTTAATTTGTGATCACTATAAATTACCCAGGAAATCCCTTCGATAGGAGCTTAATTTGTTATCACTATATATTACCTATGAAATCCCTGCTATAGGTGGAGTTATGACCATGAAATGGGTGGATAATGGTGGATTTTCATATGGAAATCTTTAAATGCGTTTATCTCGTAAACTAAGCGTCTAATCGAAAAAAGGAGCTTAATTTGTGAGCACTATAAATTACCCATGAAATCCCTTCTATGGGTGGAGATATGACCATGAAATGGGTGGATAATAGTGGATTTTCATATGGAAATCTTAAAATGCGTTTATCTCGTAAACTAAGCGCCTATTTGAAAAAAGGAGTTTAATTTGTGATCACTATAAATTACCCAGGAAATCCCTTTGATATGACCATGAAATGGGTGGCTAATGGTGGATTTTCATATGGAAATCTTTAAATGCGTTTATCTCGTAAACTAAGCGTCTAATCGAAAAGAGGAGCTTAATTTGTGATCACTATAAATTACCCAGGAAATCCCTTCGATAGGAGCTTAATTTGTGATCACTATAAATTACCCATGAAATCCCTGCTATAGGTGGAGTTATGACCATGAAATGGCTGGCTAATGGTGGATTTTCATTTGGAAATCTTTAAATGCGTTTATCTCGTAAACTAAGCGCCTATTTGAAAAAAGGAGTTTAATTTGTGATCACTATAAATTACCCAGGAAATCCCTTTGATATGACCATGAAATGGGTGGCTAATGGTGGATTTTCATATGGAAATCTTTAAATGCGTTTATCTCGTAAACCAAGCGTCTAATCGAAAAAAGGAGCTTAATTTGTGATCACTATAAATTACTCATGAAATCCTTTCTATAGGTGGAGATATGACCATGTAATGGGTGGCTAATGGTGGATTTTCATATGGAAATCTTTAAATGCGTTTATCTCGTAAACTAAGCTTCTAATCGAAAAAAGGAGCTTAATTTGTGATCACTATAAATTACCCATGAAATCCCTTCTATAGGTGGAGATATGACTATGAAATGGGTGGCTAATGGTGGATTTTCATATGGAAATCTTAAAATGCGTTTATCTCGTAAACTAAGCGTCTAATCGAAAAAAGGAGCCTAATTTGTGATCACTATAAATTACTCAGGAAATCCCCTCAGTATGACCATGAAATGGGTGGCTAATGGTGGATTTTCATATGGAAATCTTTAAATGCGTTTATCTCGTAAACTAAGCGTGTAATCGAAAAAAGGAGCTTAATTTTTGATCACTATAAATTACACATGAAATCCCTGCTATAGGTGGAGTTATGACCATGAAATGGGTGGATAATGGTGGATTTTCATTTGGAAATCTTTAAATGCGTTTATCTCGTAAACTAAGCGTCTAATCGATAAAAGGAGCTTAATTTGTGATCACTATTAATTACCCAGGAAATCCCTTCGATATGATCATGAAATGGGTGGCTAATGGTGGATTTTCATATGGAAATCTTTAAATGCGTTTATCTCGTAAACTAAGCGTCTAATCGAAAAACAAAGCTTAATTTGTGATCACTATAAATTACCCATGAAATCCCTTCCATAGGTGGAGATATGACTATGAAATGGGTGGCTAATGGTGGATTTTCATATGGAAATCTTTAAATGCGTTTATCTCGTAAACTAAGCGTCTAATCGAAAAAAGGAGCTTAATTTGTGATCACTATAAATTACCCAGGAAATCCCTTCGATAGGAGCTTAATTTGTTATCACTATAAATTACCTATGAAATCCCTGCTATAGGTGGAGTTATGACCATGAAATGGGTGGATAATGGTGGATTTTCATATGGAAATCTTTAAATGCGTTTATCTCGTAAACTAAGCGTCTAATCGAAAAAAGGAGCTTAATTTGTGATCACTATAAATTACCCAGGAAATCCCTTCTATGGGTGGAGATATGACCATGAAATGGGTGGATAATAGTGGATTTTCATATGGAAATCTTAAAATGCGTTTATCTCGTAAACTAAGCGCCTATTTGAAAAAAGGAGTTTAATTTGTGATCACTATAAATTACCCAGGAAATCCCTTTGATATGACCATGAAATGGGTGGCTAATGGTGGATTTTCATATGGAAATCTTTAAATGCGTTTATCTCGTAAACTAAGCGTCTAATCGAAAAGAGGAGCTTAATTTGTGATCACTATAAATTACCCAGGAAATCCCTTCGATAGGAGCTTAATTTGTGATCACTATAAATTACCCATGAAATCCCTGCTATAGGTGGAGTTATGACCATGAAATGGCTGGCTAATGGTGGATTTTCATTTGGAAATCTTTAAATGCGTTTATCTCGTAAACTAAGCGCCTATTTGAAAAAAGGAGTTTAATTTGTGATCACTATAAATTACCCAGGAAATCCCTTTGATATGACCATGAAATGGGTGGCTAATGGTGGATTTTCATATGGAAATCTTTAAATGCGTTTATCTCGTAAACCAAGCGTCTAATCGAAAAAAGGAGCTTAATTTGTGATCACTATAAATTACTCATGAAATCCTTTCTATAGGTGGAGATATGACCATGTAATGGGTGGCTAATGGTGGATTTTCATATGGAAATCTTTAAATGCGTTTATCTCGTAAACTAAGCTTCTAATCGAAAAAAGGAGCTTAATTTGTGATCACTATAAATTACCCATGAAATCCCTTCTATAGGTGGAGATATGACTATGAAATGGGTGGCTAATGGTGGATTTTCATATGGAAATCTTAAAATGCGTTTATCTCGTAAACTAAGCGTCTAATCGAAAAAAGGAGCCTAATTTGTGATCACTATAAATTACCCAGGAAATCCCCTCAGTATGACCATGAAATGGGTGGCTAATGGTGGATTTTCATATGGAAATCTTTAAATGCGTTTATCTCGTAAACTAAGCGTGTAATCGAAAAAAGGAGCTTAATTTTTGATCACTATAAATTACACATGAAATCCCTGCTATAGGTGGAGTTATGACCATGAAATGGGTGGATAATGGTGGATTTTCATTTGGAAATCTTTAAATGCGTTTATCTCGTAAACTAAGCGTCTAATCGATAAAAGCAGCTTAATTTGTGATCACTATTAATTACCCAGGAAATCCCTTCGATATGATCATGAAATGGGTGGCTAATGGTGGATTTTCATATGGAAATCTTTAAATGCGTTTATCTCGTAAACTAAGCGTCTAATCGAAAAACAAAGCTTAATTTGTGATCACTATAAATTACCCATGAAATCCCTTCCATAGGTGGAGATATGACTATGAAATGGGTGGCTAATGGTGGATTTTCATATGGAAATCTTTAAATGCGTTTATCTCGTAAACTAAGCGTCTAATCGAAAAAAGGAGCTTAATTTGTGATCACTATAAATTACCCAGGAAATCCCTTCGATAGGAGCTTAATTTGTTATCACTATAAATTACCTATGAAATCCCTGCTATAGGTGGAGTTATGACCATGAAATGGGTGGATAATGGTGGATTTTCATATGGAAATCTTTAAATGCGTTTATCTCGTAAACTAAGCGTCTAATCGAAAAAAGGAGCTTAATTTGTGATCACTATAAATTACCCAGGAAATCCCTTCGATAGGAGCTTAATTTGTTATCACTATAAATTACCTATGAAATCCCTGCTATAGGTGGAGTTATGACCATGAAATGGGTGGATAATGGTGGATTTTCATATGGAAATCTTTAAATGCGTTTATCTCGTAAACTAAGCGTCTAATCGAAAAAAGGAGCTTAATTTGTGATCACTATAAACTACCCATGAAATCCCTTCTATGGGTGGAGATATGACCATGAAATGGGTGGATAATAGTGGATTTTCATACGGAAATCTTTAAATGCGTTTATCTCGTAAACTAAGCGTCTAATCGAAAAAGGAGCTTAATTTGTGATCACTATAAATTACCCATGAAATCCCTGCTATAGGTGGAGTTATGACCATGAAATGGCTGGCTAATGGTGGATTTTCATTTGGAAATCTTTAAATGCGTTTATCTCGTAAACTAAGCGCCTATTTGAAAAAAGGAGTTTAATTTGTGATCACTATAAATTACCCAGGAAATCCCTTTGATATGACCATGAAATGGGTGGCTAATGGTGGATTTTCATATGGAAATCTTTAAATGCGTTTATCTCGTAAACTAAGCGTCTAATCGAAAAAAGGAGCTTAATTTGTGATCACTATAAATTACTCATGAAATCCTTTCTATAGGTGGAGATATGACCATGTAATGGGTGGCTAATGGTGGATTTTCATTTGGAAATCTTTAAATGCGTTTATCTCGTAAACTAAGCGTCTAATCGAAAAAAGGAGCTTAATTTGTGATCACTATAAACTACCCATGAAATCCCTTCCATAGGTGGAGATAT